>JBAMBQ010004393.1:0-115748 GCA_037044495.1 Stegana nigrithorax | reverse complement strand
ACGTATTGCTTGCTCAATTTCGCTCAAGTGTTTTTAGCGCCGACTGCTGCTGCTGCTGCGGCGGCGGCGGCGGCGGCTGCTGCTGCTGTTGCTCGTCGTCGTCGATCGATAACTTGTTCTTGGTGCCACCGACCGCAGCCCTCACCCCCAGGCATGGTCTAAGTCGCGAAAGCTCTAACTGATTTGAGTTTCTTTACGCTGCGATGTGCAAATTATTCGCATTCAGTTTTAAATTTAAGCTTCAACTGTTCTGTTGTCCCGTTTATTAAACGCGTCGTGTGCAAGGAATCATCATCATTATAAGCAGCGTTATTTGTTTTTTTTTTTTTTTTTCTGCTTGTAAACTGACAAAAACAAAAAAATAAAATAAAACAGGGAACGAACGAAAGTGCACGCGAAATAACTTTTAGAGACCTCATGCAAAGTATAAGCAACTCATTAAAATTTTTAATAAGCATTACAAGCGATAGAAAGGCGAGAAGCAATGACTGCGAGAAAAATATGTAAGCGTAAAGTCGGATACATGTTCGTATATATTGCATTTGCAGTTATATATATATACATATATAAAAAATAAATATCTTAGAAATCACAACAAAAATAGATATAATAATATATAAGAAAAATATTCCCTTGTTGGCCTGTGTCGCGTCTATAATGAACTTTTCACTTTGTTTCATACCAAACAGTGACCTTTGTCATCGGCTGTGTGACAATCATTGCGACAGCGGCGCAGGGATTTGGTTACAATTTTCATAATGCCTATCGAATCCGAGTAGATTATGCCAATTATCCTGAAATTGGCGTGAGAATAGATAATGGTGAGGCCAAAATGCCTGAGACGGCTGCTGGCAACTCGCCTCGTTTTCATTTCGATCGTCAGGTGCCGAAGCCGGAAGTTGCAGATCACAAGCAGTTTGAAGACACGCGCCTGAACGCTGATCGGGGCCAATTCAATGACAATTCGTCGCCATATCCGCAAAATTCGCAAAGTTATCCAACTATACGTAGGGGGTCTAACCCGGGCACAAATGGTCGCCAACCGGGCGAGCTGCCACAGGGACAACAGGATCCGCTGCAAACTGGCACAGGCAATCGACAGCCGACGATTGGCACTGGCAGCAGCAGCGGCAGCAATATTGCTGACGAACGTCGCTCTACAACGACTTCAACTCCTGCACCGGCACGGAAATCGAACTTCGAACGCTTCAGCACGAATCTGTTTCAGGCTGTGAGGCCGCTGGGTGCAAACCGTAACATGGTGTACTCTCCGGCATCGTTGCAACTGTTGCTCGGTGTGTTCTACATTGGTTCTATGGGGCAGACAGCTCGGGAGTTGCAGCAAGGCGCTGAATTACATGCAAATAAAGCACAGACAGGTCAAGCCTTCCGTGATCTACTCTCTATGCAGCAAAGCACGCCTACCGCCCAATTGAAATTGGCCACAATCGTCGTCTACAACAAGAATCTGGGCCCGGTTAAGGAGCCATTTCAGGCAGATGCCAAAAACTATTTCAATGCACACTTTCAGGCAGAGGACTTCACACACCCCCGTGTCGCAGTGCATAATGTGAACGCTTGGGTGTCGGACAATACGGAGAGGCGCATTACGAATCTGCTTGCGCCCGGCGCCGTTGATGCACAGACACAAGCACTGGCCATAACGGCCGTGTACTTTAAGGCCAAATGGGCCAAGGAATTCTCGGTAATGGACACTGCACCGGCCAAATTCCAAGTGGATCCGAATACGCAGGCCAGTGTGAACATGATGTACAACGATGATACGTACTTCTACGCTGACCTGCCGCGTTTGAAAGCGAAGGCGATTGAGTTGCCCTATGAGGGTACGGACATATCAATGCTGATCATTTTACCCAATGACGTCTACGGCCTGCAGGAGCTGGAGGCCAAGCTGGGAGGACTGGACTTGAATCAAATAGCAGCGCGCATGACCATGGACACGGTGACGGTGCGCATACCCAAATTCCAAATCACCTTCGACGTGGATCTGGAGCAACCGCTCAGACAGGTGAGTGCCCCAAGTGTAGTCTGAGTGCTAATGACATATTGTCTAATCTGTATCGAACATACAAAAATTATTTAGCTCAATATTACACGCATCTTTGGCGGTGAATCTGATATGACAAAATTGTTCGATCAACCCGTAAGGATCTCCGAAATAAAACAGAAAGCCGTCATCACAGTGAATGAAGCGGGCTCGGAGGCGGCGGCTTCGTCTTGTAAGTACACTAAAAGAAATTGTCAAAATGTTTTGATGCTAATTCAGCTCATCATATGCAGATGCGAAATTTGTGCCGCTGTCGCTGCCCGTGAAAGTGAACGAGTTCACTGCCGATCATCCATTCGTCTTTGCCATACGCTCGCCCCAAGCGGTGCTTCTCATCGGTCATGTCATCAATCCGCAGCAAATGCTCTGATATCTATTTTATGTAATGTACAAGTTTACTTTAATAAAAAATACTCATACGTTCTACTCGTACAAGTGAATGATCACCTCCCTTGCCCCGCCTACGCTGAGAGCTCAACTGATCGAACTGATCAAACTGATAGCCTCTGTCTGTGTTAGGTGTTATGTGTTGGGTGCTGGGTAATTTGTATTTTCCATTTTTCTATTACGTTTCAATTATTATTATTATTATTATTATTATTTTTTTTTTGTTCTGTTATTTTTTTTTTTTTTTTTTTTTTTTTTTTGTTATATATTATTTTATTATTATTATTCAGTGGAAACGCAAATTACGGAATTCCAATTTCAATTTGTTACTGCTGTTGCTGTTGTTATCGCTGTTGCATTGTCTCGCTCAAAAACAATGACAGAAACCAGTTTAGCTGCGCTCAGCTCAGCTTGCCCTCGCCTGTGAGTTATGCTATGGAACTTGTTTGTGACGTAGTTCGCTGCCTGCCCAGCCGTAGACCCAAATAAGCTACAAATTAATTAAAAACTTAATTATAGCTTGTGATTTCGTCATAACTGGGGATATACGCCGGCTTTGCAAAATAATCCCAATTAAATATTTCCGCAAGCGAATTAGCAACTTTTTGATGGGTTACGTTACTGCGGTTTGCATTATTAATTTCCCTTTATCTTTACCTTCTCTATACGCTTACTAATTTGCGAGTATTTACGCTGCTGCATTGATTAATTTAGCATACCATACTATACTATATTTGAAGGTAATAGTTTTTTAATGTAAAAGCTTGGGAAAACATAACTTTTGTAAAGTGAGTAAAGCTTAATTACAACAACAACTATAACAACAAAATCAATAACAACGGAAACAACAAGCAAAACAAAAACCAAAACAAAAAAAAAAAAAACAAAAACTGGGTAATATAAAAACAATTCAAAATTATCACAACAGGTTATAGATATGAAGTTTTTAGAACTTGTCTTTGTAAAATATACTAACAGCTTCACTGCCAGTTAAAATACAACTGACTTACCGAGCGGCCACATTGAGACTTTATCCGCAGTATGCGGCATTTTTCTTTGAAGTTTGAAAAGAAGTATTTCCACGAAGTTACTTCGGAAAAAGTATACTTCATACTTTTTCCGCAGACGAAGTATTTTTCATACTTCATACTTTTTTCCAAAATGTAAACATGCATGGTACCGCGCGCAACGACAAACAACAAAAAAACTACAGCGCATACCGCTCCGTAAGAATGAAGTGTGAAAAGAAATCGAAGTATACTATGGTATACTATGGGCGTGACCGACCATAGAAACCCTGTACCCAATCCAAAATTGAATATATTTTTTTGTTGCTTGGCAGCTATATGTTATAGGTCGAATATCGAAAAAAAAAATAAACTCGTTATGCCTATGGATTGGCAAATCTTTGTGCCAAATTTGGTGGTTGTAGGTCTTGCCGTTTCCGAGATCCGTGCGTTCATACGGACAGACGGACAGACAGACGGACATGGCTAGATTGACTCGCCTTTCGATGCTGGTCAAGAATATATATACTTTATGGGGTCTGCCACGCCTCCTTCTTGTCATTACATACATTTGGACAACTTTAATATACCCTTTACCATTTTTTGGTACAGGGTATGAAATGAACGACGAAATTGGCTAGACGACAAACCACAAAAAAACCATAGTATACTTCGGTTTCTTTTCACACTTCATTCTTACGGAGCGGTATGCGCTGTAGTTTTTTTGTTGTTTGTCGTTGCGCGCGGTACCATGCATGTTTACATTTTGGAAAAAAGTATGAAGTATGAAAAATACTTCGTCTGCGGTATGAAGTATACTTTTTCCGAAGTAACTTCGTTGAAATACTTCTTTTCAAACTTCAAAGAAAAATGCCGCATACTGCGGATAAAGTCTCAATGTGGCCGCTCGGTTACAAAAGTTGTCTACACTTTCTAAATACAATAAATAATAAAAAAAAACAACCTAACACAATACAACCAATCAATATGATTATATATTGTACATATATGAAGTAACCTAAGATGAGAGATAAGATACATTTTCACTCCGCAGTACCCAAGCGAAGTCATAACTTACAACTAACTGCATGGCATGACCGGATTACAGAAACTGTGCTAGTGTGTTCAACCTTAATGCGTAAAGTTCGTGGTTCAAGTCTCGTTGGAGGCGCCTATGCTAGCAGAACAACTTCTCAAACACTTGGCTTAATTAAAACCAATCAGACAAGTTGGAGATAGCAGAAATGCCAACTAACCTAACAATGCATAAGTTAATGACCGTTCAGTCCATTGTGACTCAGTTAATTTCTTAATTAAAACAATAGCGTTGACAAACTGGTTGGCATGCCTTAAATATAATATACAAATACTGAAACCAAAACAACTGAAACTAAACTATTCACATTTGCAATGAAAATGAAGTCTTGCTAGGCTCGAATCTGACTCAACTGTAGCGCAGTGAGGCCGATTCTCGCAAATCATCATTACAATAGGATAAAAAAAACGCTGTTGCCGCGCGGACACGGCGATTGAGAAGGGTCGAAGAAGAAATGTTGCCATTTTAAAATGCAGCCAGGTGAGCGCATGACATCAACTAAGGCGGCACGCGCAAAGTATGCAGTAACTGTCCTGATCTTTTGTAATTAGCAAACACTGTTGCTCTCTCGATGCTATGAGAAATTTCAGCATTGGATTGTGGCTGCTTTCATGCGATCACATGGCTACACGAATACTTATAAGACTATTATGCATAAGCGGTTTGTCTAACAATGGTCGGGTGCCGTTGCCTTTACCCATCGATTACAAAATAATCGGCAAAAGAAATCTTGTTCATGACCCCCCCGCCTTAAGGCATATACATACATATACATACATACATATATACATACATATGTGTATGCCGAAACGCATTTTCTTTTTCTCATGCTTGCCTTTTGTTGTGGCATTCGAATAACGTCGAAGCTAAAGAAACCAATTTTTTCTTTTTTGTTCTTTTGTATTTTTTTTTTTAGAGACACACAGTGTGGCTTAGATTACGCGATGCGGGCATGCAGTGGCATGCGCAATTAGTATTAAGCATCTGGCAAACTATCGGACTTTGGGGCGAATGCCGAATGCCGGCGTCCTCGTATGTGCGAATATTTCCGTTACTAATGCAAAAAGCGCAGACTCTGCATTATAAGCAAGATCAGGGCGGGGTGAGTACTGAAGACGCTGCTGTTAGCGGCGACTGTGCAATTAGCTAAGCTGTTGTCAACGATACGAGAGCATCTAGGAGCATAAATGCTGAGCAATGGCAAATGTGGCATGTCTTGTGGTTTCTCACAGTGAAGTCTGCGAATCGAGTGGGGCATGAGCATACCGCTGCAGTCTGTGTGTGCCAGCAAGGCAGCCATTTTGCAATTAATATTATTTTGAAGCCAAATCGCGCGACTCGTTCCATCAATTATGCTAATAACCGCAATGTCACTCCATGTGGCACTTTGATTAAGTTCCAACTGTGTAGCACAACGTTTCTGCTAATCTGCTTGACAAATAAGTGATGACGCCTGCATTGTGGCCAGCCAAGTTGGTTGCAGCCAATTTGCAGTCTGCTGATTGTGCCAGGTGCAACTTTTGGATAGGCCAAAACGAACAACTTTGACAACTGCCACGGAATTGTAATGACATCAGTTATAGTGCACATTAAATGGAACATCTTCATTAAGTTAATCTACAGCGATTTCAGTTTTACTATCAACAAGTTATATATATATTATATATATAAGTTATAGTTATAGATGACCCAATACTAACCTTAACGAAGGTCCTAGTAATGTTCCCATTCATATACACGTTCGTTTACAGATCTCAACTTTTATTTGTGCTACCTGTGCGTTTTTTTTTATTTTGAAATAGTTGGGATTAGGAAGCTGCCTAGTTAGCCTAATGAAGTGTTTAGTTGGCATATACAGGCGAAGTCTACACAGGATTTGAGAAAGGGACAGCATATTTACGGTGCAGCTGGATCTTCACAATCTACACATTCATATTAAGATTAGTGGGAAATACAAATGCTTTTAGCATTATCCGCAGAGTATGTGGTCTTTCTATGTATGTATTCATGTACGATATCGTTGGCTAATGTCGCTTTGCGTCAGCAATCCAGATAATGTGCTGTGCTCCTTTAAAGCTTAACATTGCTTGATTATTGTAAAAAAAGAAAAAAAAATTCGACTATAAATAATGCATGGACTTTTGTTTATCTCAGCAGTGGCTTTGTTCTAAGTAAACTCAGACTTAGTTCCCCACATTCACTTGCTGAGCAGCTGTGCATGCTTATTCAAAAGTACTGAGCCATTTGCTAAGTGTTATGACACTGAGCCGTCTATTCAGTCTATTTAGCTATAATTGATGTCGTAAAGCTGTCTTATCTCGCGCACTTGTTGCTCTTTACTAATCGTCACTGCGCCGAAGCTTGAGCTTTTCGCATTTGAGTAATTCCGCGCAGCTTAGTTCGCCGTGTATTGGGTGCGCGTGCACAACATTTGTCGTTTTGCTAAGTGAAACTTGAGCAAAAGTTTGGTTATCCCACTGACATGCATTGTAAAGTATGTAAGTAGCAAAACGAAAAAGAAAATAAATAAAAATAAAAGCCAGTTAAAGCCAGCACGATCGCTCTATACGTGATCTTTGACAGGGACTGTGTTGTACATCAGTTGGCACTTGCACTTCGTAGGCGTCACAAGTAACGCGGCCAGCGAGGCCAATGCCAAGTTTGCGCTGAAGCTCTCGACCACGTTGGGGCTCGAGCAGCCACGTGAGAATATCGTGATTGCGCCATTGCACTTGCAAACTGCGCTCACGCTGCTCTACTATGGCGCGGCAGCGAACACGGCGCAGGCACTGCGCCAGACGCTCGAGCTGCAGAGCTTTGCGACGCCGCTGCAGGCGCTCAGCCAACTGCAGGAACTGGTGAACGCCTGGCAAGTTCCCGAAGCCACACACCAACTGCACAACGTCAATGCCTACTATACGCAGGAGCGTTACACCTACAACTATCGCGAGGAGTTCGTGTACAAGGCGCAGCTATTGCATATGCTCACGTCACGACTGGACTTTGGCAAGCCGGCGAAGGCAGCACTGCACATCAACAATGACTTGCTCACGCACACGAACTACACGATTGGCGAATTGTATGTGGCACAGCTGCTGCAGGGCGCTGCCACGCCGTTTCTGCTAATAAGCGCTGCCGTCTTCAAGGCGCCCTGGGCGCAGGCCTTCGATGCGCAGGCAACGCAGCGACTCAGCTTCCACAGCGATGCGCAGACACACAAGCTCGTCGACATGATGTTCATCTCGCATAAGTTTCGCTATGCGGAGCTGAAGCATTTGTCCGCGCAGGCCATTGAGCTGCCATTCGTTGGTGGCCAGCTGAGCATGCTCATCATTGTGCCGGAGCAAATAGATGGCCTCAGCGCGCTCGAAGCGCAATTGCAGCACGAAGACTTGGCGGCACTGGCGCGACAGCTGAGTGTGCACAAGGTGTCGCTGACATTGCCCAAATTCCGTTTGGATGTGCAGACTGCGCTCAAGCCCGCACTCACGCAGGTCGGTCGGTGCATGCTGCGGCTTAGTGCCAATGTACGCTATGCGATTTACGATTTACGTTTTGCATTTTCAGCTCGGCCTCATAGAACTCTTTAGCAATGCTGCTGCGCTGCCGCAGGTCTTCAGCACGCTGCTGACCAGCACAGCGCCGCATCTGACTGCGGTGGCACAGAAGGTCCGCTTCGAGGTGGACGAGTCGGGGGGTGCCGATGCTGCTGGTGCTGGTTTCTGTAAGTTAGCTCGACGAGTTGACGACTGTCATGCATTTGGCTTCACTCATATTATGGTTCACATTACAGCCTTCGGCCAACTGTTCAAGCGTGCCACGCAGCTCTTTGTCAATCATCCGTTCTACTTTGCCGTAAGAAGCAACGATGCGGTGCTGCTCGCCGGGCATGTGGTCAATCTCTAAGCGGCCTGCCTTCGTTGGCCGACGCGCCTAGGAAATCTAATGCGTCTTAGTCGCCTGCCTTTCTAGATTAAATACTTGTTTACATAAACGAAACTCGTTATCAGCATGAAATTGTAGTAGGTCAAAACGTTAGCGATATGTCTAATGTTAAAGGCTGAGATTTTCTTGTTGTTGCTTTATTGTTTTTTTTTTCTTTTCTGTTTCGTTTGTTTTGTAGTCTTCTCATATGCTAATATAATTACACTCGCACGCACACACATGCGTATTTTGATTTGCACACTATTGAGCAAATTAATTAGCAAACAGCATCAAAAATAAAAAAAAATAAAAAAAATAAGAAAAATACGCTCACATCCATTTCAGCTGACGTAAGACGCTGTGTACATGCACTGTAAAAAACAAATAGCTAAACTGAATTATTAAGAAATTTCCAAATTCCTAATCGATATGGGGCATTCTGTCTTCAAGAGTTGCCAATGAGCTTAGGGCTGAAAGCAACTTGCTGCCAAAGTAGCCACAGCAGAACAAAGAAAGAGGCTTCTTAGCTTTGAATTTCTAGTTCCTATGCTGAATTGCGGTTGAGCCTTACTCAGTCTAAATTGGAAACTGTCTTCACAAAAATTTTAGCCTGAAATGTCACCTCTTAAACACATGTCGGATTACTGCTGCACGATATATGGGTATCAACAGCATCTAGTCAAAAAACCGAACGTACTTTTTACATGACCCAATATGTTTTCTATTAATTCTTCTTTAGGTTGAGCTTAAATAAGCCAGTCAGTCGTTGCTTCAGTTTATGTCTAGGACTCTATGCAGGCTTATTTGTTTTCTCGTTGAAACTGTCAGAGCGAAAAGGACACAGTGCAGTGTCAACTTTAAATTGTAAGCTCCATGGAATGATAATCTCAATATTCAGACAGCAGGCTTGTGAGTTAGTTAACAGAATTTACTGCAAGCTGATCTTGCTTAAAGCGCAGACATGCCTGCTTTACTTTACTTTTTCTTTACTCCTTATACGCAGCTAAGTGTAACGTGCAATAAAACGTAATAAGCTTTCTGCAATATGTAGTGAATATAAATGAATTACGGTATCCCTATGCAAAGTAGGAAACTACTGCAAATGCGCAGCATAGGCATCGCTCTGCGAATACTCATATGTGTGTGACTACGAATAGCAGGAAGCTGCGGCTTAACGTCAGTTTTTAATAGGCTGAAGATTTTCCAGGGTTTGAGTATCACTTCTCCTAACATAGACAGTGTTAGTCTAGATTCTCGCAGCTTATGCATCAGACCCCTACGCACTTGCACTGTGCCTCGACGGCGGCCAATAAGCAATGAAAGGACCCTTACAACTTACAGCTCAAGTGTGACACTTTAAAATAGAAAGTCAACTGGCGGCTGTGTAAGGCTTATTGTGTGATGGTGTGATTTTTTTGCTACAAGGTTTTCTTTTTCTCGCAGTGTAGCAAGCTGCGCTTGGCAGGCAGGCGCTAGACGATTTCCAAGTAAACACACATCGCAGTAGCAACTCTAACGTCGCCGTTGACAAACCCTAAGCGATTCAGTCGAGCTACGCACTCGCAGGCAATTAAAACATCTCAACGGGAGGCGACGCGCCGATACGAATACTTTTTTTTCTATTTTTTTTTTATACATTGTGGATTTGATTACGTGCTGCGACTGCATACGAAATGAAGTGTCTATTACGTAAGCAATTGTGTTATTTTTTTTTTTTTTTTGTTTTTATCTATTTCGTATTTGATATTTCTTCATTTTATTTTTTGAGTAACACTTAAACAAAGCCAACTACTTGAAATGTCACTCGAATTGTTACAGTTTTGCTTGCTCTGGCGCTGTTGGCCGGCGATGGCCGCAGTTCCACCGTCACGCTGAACAGCGGCGCCGCGCAGACAATCGATCGCAATCTGTTCGCTGCGGATATTTACAAGGCTGTGGGTGCGGATCACTTGGAAGATAATGTTGCCATATCGCCGGCCGCCATACAGATCGCCATGGCCTTGGCCTACTATGGTGCCAAGGGGAAAACGGCAACGGAGATGCAGAGCGGTTTGCGCTTGGGCGCATCGGATCCAGAGCAAGTGGCACGTCGCTTTGGCGAGTATCAGCAGACCATCACACGCGATAATAATATACGCTTGGCCACCAATTTCTATATAAATGAGAATCTTGAGTTCAAGGGCACTTTCAGGGATATGGCACAGCGCAACTTCGATTCGAATATCGAGAAAGTTGACTTTCATCCGCCGTACAATAAGCGCACGGCAGATGCCATCAATCGTGCCATGGAGACGAAAACCAATGGCAAGATCGTGGAGATCATCAAACCGGAAATACTGAACGATCGCACCGAGGGCGTCATTGTGAATGGCATTACGTTTAGCGCACCCTGGCAGAAGGCCTTCAAGGCGGATAAGACGACGCAGCGTGCCTTCAAGACGAGCAGCGGACAGTCCGTGCAGGTGGAGACCATGTGGACGCTGAACAATTTCCGTTACGCGGAGATCGGCGTACTGGATGCCAAAGTCATTGAATTGCCCTATCAGAATGCAGACTATGCGATGATCTTGCTGCTGCCCAACCAGAAGAACGGTCTGCGTGCCCTGCAGCAGGCATTGCTGGGCAAGAATCTCTTGAGTCTTGTCGACAGCGAACTGAGCACGCAAAAGGTTGAGATACATTTGCCCAAGTTCAGTGTGGCTTTCGGCGTAAGTCTTGAGCAGCCATTTAAGCAGGTGCGTTGCTGCATATTTCCTTTGGAATTCTTTTTATAACATTTTCTTTTTTTTTTTTTTTTTGTATACAATTTTTGTTTTTAATTGCTTTTTTTTTTTTGGGTGATGGGGGGCAGCTCGGCGTGAATGCCATGTTTACGCGTGATGGTGACTTTGGCAACATGTATCGCATGTTTGTGAGCCACTACATCAACAATGCCAACCACAAGGCCTACGTCGATGTCTCGGAGGCCGGCAACGAGCAGCCATTGGAAACGGGCGGTAAGTCTTAACTAAGCGGAGCCAAGCTGACCGCAGAATCATTGTGTAATTTAAACTACAACGCACGACCTTACAGGTTTCAAGAGTCTCTTCTCGCGCAACAAGAAATTCGATGCGGATCATCCGTTCGCGTTTGCCATCAAGCATCGCGATTCGATTATCTTTATGGGACATATTGCCAACTATGCGTACGTTTAAGCCGGCCGGCCATAGGCAATTAATAATGTGCTCTTATATAAATACCAAACATATACGATATAAATAAACGTTAATGGCTTATAAAATAAAAAAAAATAAAAAAAAAAAAACATGCATGTATATATATAACTAAAAAATTCGCAAATTCACAAAAAATTAAAACGGCTATTTTAAAGTTTCACAGAAATTTCAACAGCCCCATAACTCAGTGCGCGTTTACACTTATGTGCACAATAATAAGCCAAGTTACAGCCGCCAAGGCTCTACTGTGCCACACTCAACCAGATTTATGCAAAACTTTAAACTGACATCAGGGGAATGAAAAAGAAAAAAATAAGAACAATTGGTCCCGAAACAAACATGTTTAGCTGATTATGACGCGGGATTTATACATCCGCCCAGTGGGCTTGCAGATAAAGTAATCCTTTCAAAGCTTAAGTTTAAAATATTGAAAATAATTAGCTGTACGTGACATGTTAAAGGATTTTCAGTCAAGAACAAGTAATATTTGGATGTCGCAGAAGTTCAGAAGAGTAGTTTAAGACCCGTAACGTACACAAGGATTTATTTACAAAATAAGAAAAACCACACAAATTTATAATAATTAAAGCATGCGAGGAATTCATTATATTTGACTCCTGTTATAGATTCTGCATACTGTTTGATTAATTAAACTACTTAGAACATTAGTAATAAATATCAATAAATAATAGAAAATAACCTGAAGTTTCAAGAGGCATGTCCCGGGTGAACAAAAAAATAAAAACCAAAGAAATAATGGTACTTTTATAATTTGAGTTGCTTTGTTAAATTCAGTACAGATGTATAGTATTTGTCTCTATCACTTTGAAAATGACTGTAGGTTGACTCACCTTTCGAGCTCCATGTGCGCATGCGCGGCATGCGTTTTACTTGTATCCATGTTTAGTTTGGCTGCCTTGTCATTTAATCCTTTGCTAAGCAAACACAAAAATTCGCACCAAACAAAAAAAAAAAAAAAACAACAACTCAACACAAAATGCACATAAATTAAATAAGTTTTGTTACAGATTTTTTTTTCCTCTTTTTTTTTTGGCTTGCTTTGCTTTATTTGTGCGCTTATTGCTTATGAGCAACACGACATAAATTGCTTAAATTTTTTTTTTTTATTTGTATTTATTTTGTTTGTTTTCTCATTTATTTATTTATTTATTTTTTTTTTTTAACTTTATAAGAACTGTTGCACACTTTTTTGTTGTGGCTGTAGTTTGGTGTATTAATTTTTTATTTGTTGCTGATTCTAATCGCGCACATAAATCACAAACTCTGCGCTTGATTGTTTCTTTTTATTATTGCCACGAATTAAATTCGATTCGAATTTTATTTGAGTTTAATTTTTTTTTTTTTTGATTTTCGCGACGGCGTTGTCGGTTCTTTCTGTGTAGTTGTTTTATTTATTTAACACTTTTGCGTAAATGTTGTTAAATATTTATTGACTCAATGAACCGGATTTGCATGCGTTTGGTTTAGTTTTGCAGGCCGATAGATTGCTGCCGTATTTAAGCTGCGTCTCAACTTGTTAACACACAATTAAGCGTCATTATGCGTTTTTCTTTCGAACGCTTTTCTACGCATTTCTACGCGCATTCAGGCTTTTCATTGCTCTTAATTATTTATTTATTTGTTTGCCTTTCAAAGCCAGTCACGCATGGAATCGCTTACTCCGCCAGCCATCAGCGCCGGAAGCCATGTAGAAAAATGCTGTGCGCGCATGAAAAATTAATGAAAGCATTTAAAATAATTGTGCTGCATTACTTAGCGCATATTCTTTCCACTTTTCCGACACAATTTTCAAGTAGTCGCAAAGAACGCTCTTACTTAGCAGGCACATCTGCTATTATTTCTTTATATTCTATTATTTTTTTTTCTTGTTTTTTTTTTTGTTTTTTTTTTCTTCGTTGAATTTTATTTAATATAATTTTGCGGGCTACTGTGGTAGCTCAGCTCTTGGCTCCTTGGCTTCAGTTGGCTTGCCTTGGTTTGGCTTGGTTTGCTTTTCGCTTTAGGGTTTCAAGTGTGTGCCTCTTGTTGCCATTCGGTTGGTTCTTGTGTTTGTTTTCTGGTACGCGGTTTGGGTTTTTGCTCGTGTGGCACTGCTAATGAGCTCGGCTGCTGTTTATAAAGTAGCCAATAGTTGCACACCGGCAGCAGTTGCTCTATACGACGAGTGTGCGTTCTTTGCACTCGAAACTTGGCTGTAAGCAAGCAACGCGGCCACAATGCTGCTACTGCCCAACAATAAGCAAAAGGAGCAGCAGCAACAATAACAAAAACAGCACGCAAGCGTACAAACAAACAAAAAAAAAAAGAAAACTAAAAAAAATATATATATATATATGTGCAAGTTTTGTTACTTTTATGCCAACTTTTGCTTGATTTTCAATTTATGATAAAAAGCCAAACACACACAGCACAACACACATGGCACCAACAAGCACAGGCACAGGCACAGGCACGGCAGCACTGGCACGAAACAAAACTCGTGCAACAAAAAAAAAAAAAAAAACAAAATAAAATTACCTGCGCCTTATTAGCAAAATTCTGCAACACTTTTCTTTATTATAAAAAAGCGCAAAAATGGTTTAACTATTTTTGCTAAATCTGCGTTTATTTGCACAGTTAACTGTTATGCTACTGTTAATTATAATTTTTGCTTTTTGAAGAACACAAAAAAAAAAAAACAACCAAAAAAGAAAGAAAAAAGTAAAACAAAATTTTGTACTTTCAAAATTGGCGAAACACACGCGCACAGGCTTTGCTTATGGGCCACAAAGACGTATTTTTCGATTACACGCCCGCGCGTTGGTTATATGCGCAACAATTGCTTTTTTGTTTTGTAGTCTTTCAGTGCGCACGCAAGACTAAATTCCGCTGCAACTGGCAATCGCAAGAAGCAGCGCATGAGTACGAGCGCATGAGAGCACAAGTGCGAGAGCAAGGCAAAACTAGAAACTGGTTTCATGCTGTGCGCTCTCTCTCTGGCGCTGCTGCCTGTCTGCCTGCTCTCGCTGCTGTTGTAATAAGTGTTTGCCTACACGCTCGCTCGCGTTGCTGCTGCTGCTGGTGCTGCTGGTGCTGCTTGTAAGCGTTAGTTCTTATTAGAATTACATGACATGTACGCGTTGCGTCGTCAATGCGACGCGGCCGTGTGCGTCGTCGCATTTAAAGCAGAGCGTGACGAGGTACGCGCTACAGCAGGTGTACACGCACGATAGACGGCGCGTATATCACGCATTTTATGCTGCTACTTTGCGTATTTCTTTGATTTTTTATTTTCTTTTATTATATTTCTTTTTTAATTTATTTATGCATATTTAAGTGTGGGACAGGCCTGCGGCTTAATATGAAGTTGGCATTTCGGTTGCCTTTTTGGGTCAATTGCTTTTTAAATAAAGTTTCGCATCAATAATTGATTTACACACATGTATACATACATACGAATATGTATTAATATATATATATATATATCTATATATTCATCTGCTGTACGCCATTTTATTTTATTGGTATCTTTTTTTTTTTTCATGAACATTTCTCTTAATTTCTTTTTTCGTACTGCGCCCATTAGCCGAAAAATGTAAATGCTACAGCGAAAAGCCCAAACAAAAGTAAAACGTGAAGTAAAATAAAGTTATCGCTTCATTTTGTCGCATATTTATTTATTTATTTATTTATTTAAACTGAAAGTATCAGATTACTTGGCCGCATAATATTGATATGTCAGCGCAATGCTTAATGGCATATAAAATGTTTAAATTATGTCTTGATACTCGCTTCATTTGAGAATGTGTATCTGCGCTTAGGCCTAGACTAAGAACTAAAACTTGACGATGTGTCCGGTGAAGTAAACGGCGTGCTTATCGCGTATAATGAAGACAAATGGATGATCGGCGACGAAGGTTTTCGGATCCAAGGGCAGTGACATGGGCACACCAGCGGCATCTGCGTAAATTTTCAGAAATTCAAATGAGATGATCTAATGATAGACAGACAGACAGAAAGACAGAAAGACAGCCAGACTGAAATGCTAACTTACAGCTAATGCCGGCAGCCTCGCAGCCAATCTCGTTGACATCGATGAAAGTCTTGTGTTGCACCTTGGTGATGCGTGTGCCGATGGGCGTGTCGTGGAAAATGTTACTAAAGTCCGCAGCATCCGAGAACATTGCATTGATGCCCAGCTGCAATGGAAAAAAAGAAGAAGAACACACATTTATGGAGAAATTAAGCGGCCAAGCGAATGCATACCTTTCTCAATGATGGCTTCAGATCGGTATCGAATTCGAATTTGAATTTTGGCAAATAGACCGAAACGCTCTTCCACTCCCAACGCTCCTCGAGCAGCTTGAAGTCGACACCCTTCAGTTTCTGCTCCAGCTGCAGCAGGCCGCTGCGTTCGTTCGGCAATATGAACCACATGGTGAGATTGGTGTTCTCGAAGAAGAGCTCAATAGCCTTCGCGTCCAGCTCGGGATAGTCGGCATAGTAATACCAATTGTCGGTGTACATGGTTGGCACTTTGATCGCATTCGTTTCGCTCAGCCAGAAGTCGCGATCGACGGTGTCGTCATCCATGAATGGACGCGCCCAGCGCGCCTTGAAGTAGATGGCATTGACCAGAGCCACATTCGTGTCGGGTTCGAGCGAGTCGACGACATTCTCGATCTTACCCTGTGTCTTTTCTTTGGTCCACTTGTTGATCTCGAGCACCGCCTGCGCCTCATTGTCGAAATTCAGCGACTCCACATCGGAGTCAAAGTACTTTCGTGCCACTTCACGGAAATGCGGCGATATGGGCAGCTTCTCGCGTGCGTAGATCTTATTGGCGATTTCCAAAGTAGCCTTGGACTTGACATACGAATGCAAAAGTTCGTAATAGCTCTCCGCTAGCCCATCCTTGCTTTCCTGTGCCGATGCGTGCAAGGATTTTTGCAATTCCACAGCGGTGCGTCCCTCAGCGCCATAATAGGCCAGACCCAATGCCAATTGTATGGCCACAGGTGAAATAATGACATTCTCCTGCTGACGCTCCATGGCTATGGTCTGAAAGAGTTCAGTCGCAAAGAGATTGCGTTCCTTGATCGTGTTACATTGCCGCTCGGCATGTAACAGGCAGAAAAATATTAAAACTTTGTGAAAAAAGAAAATAAGAAAAAATGACAAAATATAATTTAATTATGGCAGCTAGCCAGGATTGTGTATATAATTGCTTAGCTCTGGGCCCAACACTTACAGCATTGCCACTTCATATTTGCAGTGAACGAGACCAACCAACGCAGCACTTGTAGAAGACGCGACCAATGACACTCGAAGACTAATAGTGAAAATGTTGTGAAACCTGTCATTTATAGCCGCAAACTGGAATCGTGGCTCAAGAACCGTCGCGTATGTACAGGCACAAACCAGCAACAGCAACAGCCACAGCAGCAGCGCAAAAGAATAATTAAGAAGCAGCAGAAAACAGCAAAACCTGGCGAACAAAGTCACAAATACACACACACACGGGACAGTCAGCATAGCATAAGCAATTGGCAAGCCAACGCTATGCATACAAAATCGCATTACAACAAAGCGTAACAACAACAACAACAACGGCCAGTGTAAGCAAGGAGTAAGCGAACTTACATGGTTGGTACCTTGGTGCCTTCACCTAAGTTAAGTAAGTGGGAGCGCACACAAACGATAACAGAAACAGCAACAACAACAACAAGAATAAAAAAGAACACGGCAGATTGCGCGAGAGGAGAGAGCACTTGAGAACGCTCTTTGGTAAATGTGCCTTTGCTATTGGCTGCTTTGCACTTGTTGCTTTCTTCTTTTGCTCAAGTGTTTGTTGCTGCTTTGCTTTGCTTGCCTGTGCTTTGTCTTTGACTGCGGCACGGCGAACGTTTAACCCTTTTTTGTTTGCTGGTGCTGCTGGTGCTGCCGCTGCTCGTCTGTCAGTTTTTTATTTACATGCAGCTGCGCACGCACAGTGTGCTACACCAGCAACAACCGAACAGATTTTAATCTTTAGCTGCTTTAGCTGAGTTACGGCACAACAACAACAACAACGCATGCAGACGCGTCAAGTAGCAACGTCACTCAATGCCTGCCCAAGCACACTGCGCTGCTATGTCTTTGTTATGGCTTAGCATGGCATGGCATGGCATGGCTGGCGATTCTTTAGACTTGATTGTGCCATGCATTTTATGCAGTGCAACTAATTTTCTAATTTTGTGTATTTGTTTATGCTGTGCTTATCTAAATAAACATAAACATTTGGGTTATGGGTTCTTCAAATTGAATTTAAACTGTGAGTTTAGCATTGTAGCCGATTTTTTAATTGTAAACATGCTGCAGCCCTTGCCATGCACGGAATGCAGGCAAGTCAATTGTGATTTTTTTTTTCTTTTTGATTTTGTTTTTTTGTTTTTTTTTTGCGTATAAGCGACCACCAAAAGTATAACAAAGCACCGAAAATTCTTATTTATGCACATACTGTGTGAAACGTTAATAAATTTTAATGGAATTTTAAAACATCCTTTATGACTTGGCCAATGGCCGATGGCTAATGGCCAATGGCCGATGGCTGTGCCGGCAATGTAGCGGTACGCGTGCACATAAATAATCTTTTTGGTAGCTGCTTCGTACACGCTGTGGACATAAAATATATAACATACGTCAAATGCTGTGTGAAGTTCATATTTTAGGCAAAAAAGTATACCATACCATACCATACCATGCCATACCATACCATACCATACTATACATATATTGATGTTTATGTTCTTGTCAGTGTTGTTGTTGTTGTTGTTTTGGTTATTGCTTTTATTGATTGCATAAACACGCATGCACTGGCAAACAGTTTATGCAGCATAATTTATGCCTTGCAGATACTCGTGCATGCGCTGATACGCCGCAGCCTAGGCAGCCTTATACATTATGACTACTTGGCTTTGACTCGAGTTCAAAAAACTTGACAACACTTTCGATCACACACGAAAAAGAAAAGGAGGCAGACAGCAGCACGACAGCAGCAGCAGCCCCAGCAGCAGCAGCAGCAGCAGCGACAGGCAAGTCTGCCTCATGCCGCAGCAGAGCTAAGCTGCCTTATATGCGCAAAACCAGCTTCTAGTTGCCGTGTGCAGAAGATACTTACGTTTGCACTTGTATCTGTATCTGTATTTGTTACTGTAGCTGTAGCTGTAGCTGTATCGGCTGTATCTGCTGTATCTGTAATATGTCTGCGCACTGTTTTTGTGTTGTCTGTGCGTGTATGTGATGATGATGATGATGCTGCTGCTGATGTTGCTGCTGCTGCTGCTGCTGCTGTTCTGATTGAATGATTTCGTCTGATCAAGACGAAACATGTACAAGATCGTGATGTTTGCCGTTGAGTTGCCAGCAAAAAAAAGATGCAGATAAAAGATACAATGCACGGTTGCGCTAAACTGTCTGTTGTTGCATTGAGGCGCAAACTCAGTGCCGATAAAAATAACTTTGGCTTAAGCATCAGACGCAGCGCAGAAAACAACAAAAAAAACACAACAAAAAACAACAAAAAAACAAAATAAATAACAAACCTGTTGATCCTGTGCAGCAGGCGTTGCTGCCTTCATTTTTTATAAAAGTATTTGAGTTTAATTTTTTCTCTTCTTTTCTTTTTTTTTTGGTTTTGCGCAAAAACTTTAAAACACACAGACACACACACACACACATAGAGAGAGACAGATAGAGAGATCGTGTGTGTACTTGCTTTAGTTTTGTATTTTATTATTGCGTTTGATTACGCATTAAACGTCATAAATCTCATGTATATAGTATAAATGCACAAACGAATACTTAAATTTAAAAAAAAAAAAAATAAACAAAGAAGAAGAAAACTGTTGAACGTGACTTGTGTGTCGAGTGCGTGACATTAGTTGATCACCTTTAGCTCACGGCCCACCTCAATGAATGCAGCAATGGCACGATCGATTTCCTGCTCCGTGTGCGCTGCGGAGATTTGCACGCGTATGCGCGCCTTGCCCTGCGGCACAACGGGATAACTGAAGCCAATCACGTAAATGCCGCGTGCTTTTGTAGTATGACAATTACATATGTTATGCTCGCCCATATATATATATTGGATGCATGCAGCTAATTTGACTTACTCAGCATTTGATCCGCAAAATTGCTGGCCAAGCGCGCATCGCCCAGCATCACGGGACAAATGGGATGCTGCTCGCCGGCAATTGTGAAGCCCGCCTGGGTCATGGCCTGCCTGAAGCGCTGCGTGTTGCTTTGCACGCGTTGCGTGAGCGTGCTCGAGCCGAGCAGCATGTCCATGACCTTGAGGCCGACAGCGACGACTGCCGGCGGCAAAGTGTTCGAGAAGAGATACGGACGTGACTTCTGTCGCAGATACTCGATCAGCTCCTTGGGGCCCGTGGTATAGCCGCCCGAGGCGCCGCCCAGCGCCTTGCCCAGCGTCGAGTTGATGATGTCCACTTGACCCATGACATTCGCATGCTCCTCCGTGCCGCGCCCGGTGGCGCCAAAGAAGCCCGTCGCATGGCACTCATCGACAAAGACCAGGGCATCGTGCTGCTTGGCCAGGGCGACAATGCGCGCCAGTGGCGCAATGTTGCCATCCATGGAGAAGACGCCATCGGTAACGATAAGCTTCAGTCGTGCATCACTGGCCTGCAGCTGCGCTTCGAGATCTATGCGGCAGTCAGGGTGCAGGGGCAGTGGCAGTGCAGGTTATAGACATATACATAGGTTAGCGTGCTAGTGTGCGTGATTGGTACTATATAAGTACCTGTTAAATCACGATGCCTGTAGCGCTGCTTCTGCGCCTTGCAGAGTCGTATGCCATCAATGATCGAGGCATGGTTCAGCTCATCCGAGAAGACCGCATCCTCCGGCGTCAGTATGGCCTCGAAGAGGCCCGCATTCGCATCGAAGCACGATGCATACAATATGGCATCCTCACGCCGATGAAACTCAGCCAATTTGCGCTCCAGCTGCTTGTGTATGTCCTGTGTGCCGCAAATAAAACGCACCGAGCTCAAGCCGGCGCCATATTGTGCCAATAGCTGCTGACTATAGGCGATTATCTCGGGATTGTTCTGCAAAGCATTTGTGTTATCCCAGCACACACACACACACACACACACACACACACACACTCAGCAAAAGGTCTAAGCAGTTCAACTGTTTTCAGTTTGTTGAGCATTTCCTTAGACTTTTTGCTCAGCAGCCGCCCACCAACGCATACTCACGGCCAAGCCCAAATAATTATTCGCACAGAAATTGAGTATCTTGCGTTCACTGCCCTCGACCGTGATTTGTGTGCTCTGCGCTGAGGTGATGATGCGCTCCGACTTATATGTGCCCGCCGCCTTGATGCCCTCCAACTGCGTGCTGAGCACTGCGCGCAGCTTGCTCTGTGCTGCTGTTGCTGCGTATTCACGCACGCACGAAGGCACCTTAGCGTGTGCTAACAAAAAAAATAAAAATAAATAAAAAACATAACAATTGCATAATAATGCAAAAACAAGAAATTAAGTCAAAAAAACAAATAAAATCAACACATGATCTTCACTTTCAGTCAGATCGGAAATTTTTCATTAAATATTTTTCGTTTGCTTTAAAAATAAAACACGCGGCATGCGACTCACCTCCGCGCAGCAGAATTTTCGAAAAGATTGTCATGTTAGTCTTTGTTGTTGTTGTTGTTGTTGTTGCTTGTGCTACACTGTACTTGCAAAATAATTTGAACGCAGCGCCCGAAGAACACAGACGAGCCTCAGCACAGTTCACCGTATGGCCAGCAACTGATTGCTCGCGCGTGCGACTGTTTGTGCGACAGTCATGGCAACAACGACACCCCAGCAATGAAAATTGTTCGCCTGTCATATTTGCTCTGTGCACTGTTGCTGTTGTTGTTGCTGTTGTTGTTATGGTAGGAGGCTCGTACATTGCCAAAGCCAACAGCTGATTTTTGTTTTCTAATTTATATTGCGCATCTTCAAACATAAGTACGCATATCTATATAAGTATATATATATACCCGCATTAAATATATATATATTTGTTCTTGTATATATGTATGTATGTTTATAATAGGTACATATATGTAGCTGCTTATGTGTATGTTTTGTATATGTATCCATAGCGGCAGGTCTGTAAATAATTGAGTTTTTATGCTTTGTCGTTATTGCCACTGTTGTTGTTGTTGTTGTTGTTGTTGTTGCTCTGCTCGTTGTCGTTGTCGTCGTTGTCGTCTATATATGAAATTGATTTAATTTGCTTTCATTTTCGTTAGTTGTGTATTGCAAATGTACCATATATAAGTATATGCTACAGATACTTAGATATACATACATACATACATACATACATACATACATACATATATACATAAATCAATGAACGTCAGACTAAGCATTTAAATTGACTAAACTGCACGACAAAGTAAAAGCACTTAAGTAAATACAGTAAAAACACGCATTCTCATGCATTTCAGTTAACAAACATAGAAAGAAACATGGCAATCTTGACTTTCGCCAAACATGGCTTACCTTGGGCTGAGATATTAGCTAAATGGCATTTTAATGATATAACAGTGCATGCAAATCTTACTGGGCAATAGCACTCGAAACATCTTAGCAAAAGTAATGCTCAGACTTTGGGAGACCCCGTGTATGTCTCTTTCACAATGTACAGGGACTTCGACTGACATGCTGCTCAAATGTCTGCTTAGCTTATCGCCAGAGTTGTCAGCCTTATAACCCATAACAAACATAATACATATAACTAATCATTTTTTTTTTTGTTTTTATATATAATATGGGGTTTAAGTGTGTCATTTATGTGCAGCAGCTACTGTACGCATGGCTACAGTATAGCCAGCGCACAAGGTCAACGTCAATGGGATGTTTACGCTGGTTGATTAAATTCGAAGCGTGTGGCACTGCAGCCTGAGCACATCAACGCCGGCTCAATTGCTTATCGCAATGCAATACTGTGGACTTGGAAAACCAATTAAAATTGCAAGCGTAGCATTTTCACAAATCTAATCGCATGTTGGCTGCTTGAGTGAAAACTGTTGAGTGTCCAACGACTGCCAAGTAAACTAACAGCATGCAAAAACCCAATTGGAAAAAAAAAACCAAAAAAAAAAAACACACAGAACTGAAAGCCCCAGAGAGCGACTAAGACAATGAGCAAGAGCGAGAGCGAGACAGAGAAAGAGGGGGGGATGGGATTGAGAAAAAAATGCAACGCCTGCAAAATGCATTTGACATGCAGTTGTGGCACGTAGACTTGTTGCAACGCAGCGGAACGTGTCACAAGCAGCCAACAAATGGACAAGCACTCAGTCAAATGCTTTGCGAGTGCAAACACGACAGCGGCAACAACAATAGCAACAACAACAACAACAACAACATCAGCAGCCAGAGTGACAACGACAACGTCCAGAAGAACTATCAGAGCAACTAGCACACAGCGAGCAGCAACAACAACAACAACAACAACAACAGCAGCAATAACGACAGCAACAGCAACAGCGACAGCGACGACAACATGTCAATCTTGCACAGCCCACATACGGCATGGGAAACAGGATTTTTCAAACATTTGCGACAAATTAAGCCAGCAATGGCAAAAGGCCTCACTTGCCTTTTTCTTTTCCTATGCTATACTAAACTATACATAATATATATCTTTATATAATATATGTGCTTCTTTTTTTTTTTTTTCTTTTTTTTCCTTTTTTGCTATTTTAGGCAGCAGCAACGCTCATTAAGTCGGCAACAGCAACTGCTGCCAAGTCATAGCGCGAGTATTGCAGCGCTTAGTTATTCCTTAATTAGTGCCAAAGTAAAATTCAAAAAAAAAAAAAAAAAGAAGGAGAGGAAAAAAGAGGAATCGCAAATGAAGCATAAGCGAGAACCCTTTGAAATATGCTCTGCCAGTATGTCTTCTAGCTTTTTTAAATATGGCAATCCTACACGCATGCGAAGCGTTATAACAACTTGTCCAAGTGTCGACTCTGCCTAGCAGAAGAGCATAAGAAGAGGCAACAGCAGATGAGGAAGAGGAAGAAGCCGAAGCAGCAGCAGAACTATCGTCTCAACTATCTGTCTGTTGGCCTCTTGTATGCCAACTGTCTGCTTGTCTACTCTACTCGCTGGCTGTCTCTATCTGTCTCCCTGTCTCTCTGTCTGTCTGTCTGTCTGTCTGTCCATGCGTCCGTCTGTGCTTTCTTAAGCGTGTAAATGAATCCCAGCTTCAACTCGTTGACATGCTACACGGCGCAGCGACGCGCCTTTTTCATCGCAATGTACGCGTGCATTGCCTATGATGCCCTTGCTTCCCTCTTCTCTTCCATCATCCTTAAACAACCAACCATCCATCTTCTTCTGCTTCTTCTTCTTCTTTTGCTATTGCGCCTTTTTTCATTTTGGTTATCTTTTTTTATTTCTTTTTTGAAATTTTTTATACCCTATACCAAAAAATTGTAAACGGCATATTAAAGTCATAGAAATTTAGGTAACAGGCAGCAAGAGGCGTGGCAGATCCCATATATATGGCAATGTCCGCCTGTTTGTCTGTCTGTCCGTATGAACGCAGGGATCTCGAAAACGCTTAGACCTACAAAAATCATTACTAAATTTCGAATTAAATAGTTCTAGGTTATGTCCAATCGTATGTCTCCATATTATGTATATCGGTTCACTATATCTTATAGCTGCTATAGGAACGATCCTGCGAAAAACAATAATAACTTTTTTGTTTATCATTATCAAATTCATCATATCATTATCAAATTTTGAATTTAATAATTTTAGCTAATATATGACAAATATCGGTTTACTATAGCATAGGAACGATTGGCTAAAAAATTGTCTTTTACAAAGTTTTTTTTCGATTTTAAAATGGGTTACAGAGTATTTAATTGTCAGTTGTGCGCGACTGTAGTCCTGCCTTTCTAGTTTTATTTTTATTTGCCGTTTGTTGATTTTTTCTGCATTTTCATTTTCTACGAAATCGTGGAAATCGTCGACGCTGCACTTAGATCACAAATAAGGCTGACGTAATGTCGTGTTGTTGTCAATTAAGGCAGCTGACAGGCGATATCGTCAGTTGATAAAGTATCGTGTGGGGACTGCATTGGCATTGCCGACTTGCCGTAGGGTTGTCGCAGCCAGCATGTGACTGGGTGTAGCCGCCTTTAAATCTCGGAACCGTAGTCCATCGATAAGCTTAACTCGAGCACTCCCCACAAATTTGCAAGCTGAAGAACCGCAGCAGCATCAGTGGGCTTGCTGTTTGTTGTTTCTTGTTGACAACCGCCGACTGGCTAAGATTCAACAAATTGTAAATGTTATCCATTTCCTATTCAACTTCCTACGTAGTATGAAGCATATAAAAATCCTCA
This sequence comes from Stegana nigrithorax, assembly GCA_037044495.1. NCBI lineage: Eukaryota > Metazoa > Arthropoda > Insecta > Diptera > Drosophilidae > Stegana > Stegana nigrithorax. The sequence goes on along the minus strand of JBAMBQ010004393.1, from coordinate 90,619 downwards.
GCGATTCACTTCCATGTATGCTGAGAACTTTCAGTTGAAAGTCTTTTACCTTGACTAATTGGCATAGTGTCTCTCTCTCTCTCTCTCTCTCTCTCTCTCTCTATCTATCTCTCTCTCTCTTATGGGAAAGGTTCACTGAAGTCCGTTGACTCTTCAACCTTAGTTGTTCCTTAGTTCACAAAGCTTCAAGAGACTTGAAATGTGCTCAATAAATTGGATCAGCTCAGTATTTTCTGAGTTCCCCGTCTGTATACCATAAGAACTCGGCTGATAGATCTGCTGATGTACCACGAAGTATGAATGTATTAGTTCATATTGTGGCGCCTTATGTTATAGCACCAAGACCGCAGAGTGATCGCATGCGAGTATGAATTCGCGAGTATATGGGGCTATGAGTTTGGCCTGCCTGTCTATCTGGGAAAGCAAAAGAAAAGGACTCGCCTACAAAAATCTGTATTATTTCATCTACAATATAATAATATATGAATAAAGTAGTTACGCTCGCATATTGATTGAAAGAGAGAGAGAGAGAGAGAGAGAGAGAGAAAGAGAGAGGCCGGCTAGCATAACTTTTTGCCAGTCATTACTGGCCAGTAAGCAAAGACTGAGCTAATGTGCACAAAGATTTGTGCGGTGGCCAGCTGCGTGTTGGCGAAAATCGGCCGAAATTTGACAGCATTTAGCCTGCCTGGGCAACATTTACTTGGCGTCGCATAAACATTGCTTTGGACAGCATATAAAATTAACTTGATTGCACTTAAGTAGGTGTCAGGCAAAGCGCTACCAAGCGGTTGCGTAGCCCCCCGCCCCCCTGCTCAGTCGCCCCGCTGCAATGTATTCGCTCGCGATTGCTGGCACTATTATTATTGTTATTATGATTATGGCAACTAAAAGGCAGTAAGTAAGAGCAGCAACGGCAAGGGGCGAGTTGGCAAGGGGAGGCAACGGAGGCAACGATTACAGCAACGGCAAACAAAGTCGCTTAGACAAATGTGATAACTAAGTGAGATTGTGCCAATAACGAGCAAGCGAAATCGAGCATAATAGTCACATAAAAACAACAACAACAAAAAACGACAAAAATGAAAAACAAAAAACGAACTACAACAACAGCAAATAAAATAAAATGAAACTTGCGCAGCGAATTGCCGGCGGCGTGCAAGGCAAAATGTTTTATGCAGCAGAGTCAGGCAGCGACGCAGCGTGGCAGCACTTGGCGACGTGATGTGGGCGCATGCGCGCAGTTGCAGCATAACAAAAAAAAAATAGAAAACAAAATCAAAGACAGACTTAGCTGCAATTTGTTTTGCCATAAAAATGCAAATTTGCAGTTAGCTTATGTTAAACATTATTATTTTATTTATTTATGTAATTTTTTTCTTTCATTTTTTGTTTTTGTGTTAGTTTTTTACATTTTTTAAATTTATTTTAACACTTGTTTATATGTAGATAAAAACCAAGCAAAAAAGAAAAAGTAAAAAAAAAAAAATAGAATTATAATAAGTAAAATGGTTTTGGTTATTTGCCGACACAAAGCTGCTGCAAATTTAATTGCTGTGGGCTGTAATTAGTGTCGGATTGATTTGAAGTTAAACACCATGAGTGCACAGCGCAGTGCACTCGACGGCTGACTGGCAGGTCGGTGTGAGCCAAGTGCTTAGGTATAATGACCAAGTCAAGTCAGCCAAGTCAATGAAGCTGGGCAGCCGACAATGGCAAATGGCAGCGCGGCGCATTATCCTTCGGCATTGCGCATTTGATTTAATGCACGTACGCGTGTGTGTACTTTGCTAAATGCCGATCATAAAATGTCAATTAGCTGATTGAAATCAGCATTCTCGCAAAATGCGCAATTATTTCAATTTATGGCCAAACGAAATGACGCCAACAGGAAATTACCTTGAATGCAAGCCAATGACAAGATCAAGATGGCGTTTCAACTTGTCTAACTGCGAGCCAGCCTCACGTCCCGCACGTCTCACATTGCCGACTGCCGACTGCCCCATGGTACGACGGTCCGCCTGCCTGCCTGCCTGCAATAGCTACACGCCGACAACTGATCGCTCGGCTGTCTGCCTATCGGCAGCCTGCTGTGCCATGCCAAGCCATGCCAGGCAATGCCAGGCAATGCTGTGTGTCTTCTTCAGCGGCTGCACCTACTTGACTTGTTCTTTATGTAACGATCAGGCGCTCTTTTGCATTGCAAATCTAGAAAAGTACACAAAAAACAAGCAACAAAAAAAAAAGAAAAAAAATGAAAACAGAATTCAGAACTAAGCTCGAAACTCTTGCGAATGAAAATGTTACAATGAGTCAGGAGGCATCGACAACGGCAGCAATGGCAACATGCCACAAGCTGGGCTAAACATTTGATGCGATCTTCAAATGATCGTCAGTTTGGCGCATGCGGCTGCAAACAGCTGCGTCTCTTTTGGCCAACACACACAAACACACACACACACACACACACACACACACACGCTGCACATTCTTGAAGATCTATCGTTCGGCGCGCTGCGATGCTATGTCTTCGTATGCTAATTCGCTTGTCAAAGCCAAAACATCGATCAGCACACCCTGGAGAAATGTTTGCAGATTGTTTTTTCGTTCGCTTCAAAAGCAACAAATACGCTTTGCCTTTCGCCTTGAACGCTGCCCGCTTGACTGTTGTCCAACCAGGCAACAGTTTATGCTCAAAAGTGCAGCCAGCATCTGCATGGCAGTCTTCGCCATCGTACGCTGATTTGGCAAATGACAGTCGGCAGCATAAGACTCGCAGTCAATCTGCCGGCTATGCATGTGAAAATTTAAGCTAACAAAGCGGCAACAGGCTTTCTCGTTTATAGTTAACATTAGTTTTCTGCAAACTGGAAGTGCATTGAGAACGGTGCAAAGTTCACAGGATAGGCAACATATGCCGAGAATTAACTCTGAGGCCTCTTCCAGAAATAACTATTAGTTCACAAACTGTGTCCCTGCTTAGTGATGAGAGCCGCGAAAGATTTCCTCCTGCGGGATAGGCAACACATGCCCGAATCGCAGCCTGTTAATTACAAATCAGACAGAAATAATGAGTTCACAAACTGTGTCCCAAATGTACAAAGTGCCTTCTGAATGATGAGAGTCATGCTCCTAAGCAAACTGACCAGCCTGCAGTGCTTCATTAAACAGCACACAGCAGACTAAGCCAACACTGCTGCCAAGTTCATCTGTCTAATGTCGGTAAGGCGTCTTAATTATGAAAATGTCTAAGCACTGCAATAGACGACTTGCAACGGAAGCAGTCCGAAATCCTGCACATTTAACTCCCTTAGCTAGTTGGCTTTGCTGCCTAACATGGAGCCCACGTCTCTGCTCGAAGCGCCTAGCGACATTTGGCAGTGCAAAAGATCCTTTACAGATCATATAAATCCTAGTAATAGAAACATTAAAAACACAGTCTGCAGGCGAATTAAATTAAATCGTAGCAATCTATGTAAAGCTTAAACATATCGATGTTAGCAACTGCTATTGCATACAAAACTAAGCTAAGCCTAAAAATATGCTATGAAATTTAAAAAAAAAAAAACATTCTGCACACATTTTATTTACGTCTGCATAGCGATTTGCATAGAAATGTATAACCAAGTCAACACTCGGCATTCGGCAGTCGGCACTTGGTTCGCATGCACTTCAAATAAATTACAAACGTACAAAACGATTTCGCCAACAAATCAAAGCCATGCGTTGCGATTCGATGCGATGCGATGCGATGCGATATGCTCGGATGCGATGTGAACGGAAATTGAGGTATCGATGGCAATACAATATTCACGCGAAACCAAAAAATCTAACAAGCCACACACACACTCTCGCACACATACACATACACAGGCACAGCCACACAGTTGGCGGGATTACAAGTTGAACATGGCAATGCACTTGTGTAGTTACGCGGACTGAACGCGTAAATTGAACTGTCAAAGGCGCCGCAGCCGTCGCTGCGATCCCTCGCTTTGGGGTTCACTGTAGTTTGGAAAATTTATTGTTTGGCTGTGAAACGTTTAAGGCAACTTTCGCGTCGTTTGCCTGCTGGCTGCTGGCTGATGGCTGTTGGCTGTTGGCTGTTGGCTGCTGTGGCAACGCGAAACACGCGTGTGAATATCGACAGACGCGTTTGCCAAAAAATTCTAACTGCAAAGCAGAGCAGCGCGCGCAAGTGTGAGCAGGCGTGAGGAAGGGCACTTTATATGCAAAAACGTGAACAAAGCAAAGGACTCTTGTATGCAAACTCGGGCGCCAATAACGCGCGCTAACTAAAAGCGGATTTTTCGCATTTGCCCCAATGCTGCCACAACCCCAGGTCTTTCACTTACTTACTTGTGCTGGTTTTTCTTTTCGTTTTTGTTTTCTTTTTTCTTTGGTTGGTTTATGTTTTTTTTTTTTTTGTTTCTTTGTGTTTTTTGTTTTTATTATGTTTGCTGCGCAGTTAAATCGGGAAAATCGTGAAAATCGTGAAAATCGTAAAAATCGCATAAGCTGTGAAATTCGTTTTATATGATTTTTATACACTGGCGTGCAAATAGTTGGCGTTGATTTGCTTGCTTTGGCTCTGGCTTCGGCTCGCTTAGCGTTAAAATGTGTTAATGTGCGAGATTTGGTAACAGCTTTTCGAATGCATTTCACTTTGAGAAACTTTTATTTCATTTGCACTTCGGCAGCCAGCAATAATAATAAAAACAGCGAAAGAATAAAATGAGAAACGAAAACGAAAACAAATAACAAAAAACAAAATCCGCCTTTCAAGTAATGAGTTGAGTTGCCGAGCGCAGCCTAAAAGTATGCCAAACTTTTTTGCACTTTATGTGGCAGTTGTGGCGCCGCCGTCGCTGCCCTGGTGGCAAACAGACTTAAATACTTTGAAAGGTTAGACGCGCCTTATGCATGCACACACGCCCACTCCCGCCCACTCCCGCCCACTCCCGCCCACTCCCGCCCACTCCCGCCCACTCACGCCCACTCGCGCACAAACAAACAAACAAACAACAAAACAAACAAAGAAAACAACAAAGCAACTGCAAAGTGTAAAATGTGTTAAGCCGAATGAAAAGCAATCAGACACCCAAAGGCAGGCAGACAGACAGACAGACACACAGATTGGGAGGCTGTGTGGTAGCTGCATGAGCTGGGAGACTGGCAGGCTAGGAGCTTGCAGCTTAAAAACTTCCTTTTTTGTGACGCAGAAAATATTCCACTTTGCTGGCACTTGCCTTTGTCGGCATGTGTGCGAGTTTATGTTTTCTTGAAGGATTTATTTGTGGCAATAGCAAGATTTTTTAATGGCATCTATTGTAGCTGTTGAATTTTTTTTTTGCTATTTTTCATGTTTTAGAAATATTTTACACAGGCGCGACATTGGTTTGACATATGTGTCGCTATACAAGGGCGCTAAATTGCAAATTAATTGTGATATTTTTGAAAAAATTAGATAAAAGACACTTTTCATGATGTCTTATTTCAATTATTGTCATTTTAAAATTAAAAAGTTAAATCAAAATTTATACTGCAATTCGACGTCATCAGTCATTTGCCAATTTTTATGAGGCATTGCTTAGCGTAATTCGCGCAAGAAATTCACATCATTCCATATTCTTTAGTTCATAGTCAATGTTGTCTAAATTGGTGAACTCGTGATATAAAATGATGGTAAGTCGTTTTGCTTCGCTCATCCGTTGCTGTCTGGCTTGTGCCAATTTAAACTCCATCCAACCCTAAACAGAGTCCAGAAAATTCTGCGATAGCATAATAATCAAACGTATTGACTTTCCAACCGATCGTGCCAATCAGGATCATGCATACTGGATTCCCTTTGAGTTTGCATTGCAGAACTTATTAAACCGGTCACAATAATTTTCTGGTCATATGTCAGGAACCTCTTCGTATATGCAGACCAAGAGAAGTCAAAGGCATGTCAACTGTAAATAAGATTCTTTCATGGGATTATTTAATTGCCTTCTCAGCAAGAACTGATAAGAATGCTTAACTCTGCACAAGCTGACATGTGTGCAGTTGCATTTTATATATGGTATATGCAAAACTATTTTATAGTGCAGATAACTTGGTTTTCAATGCAGTCAGCGCCTGGCGTCAATCCGCCTCTGTTTTCTTCTATATTTCATATGAAAAACACATAAGTATGTGCACAAACTAAACACAAAGCCATGCAGACTGACGCACATAAGTGCAACTGTGCGTGGATTAAAGAAAGCAATGCTTAGGGTGCTAACGCCACTTTCTTTATAAAATATACAACGAAAATAGTATAAAAAAAAATTTAAAAAATAAACAAAATGTACATGAAGCAAAGAAAGCTAAAGAAGTAACTTCATTGTTAGGATTTACTTTGGCAAGCGAGCTAAGTCGGATTCCTTACTTGCGTAAGTAGTGAGTAGAAGTCACTTCAGACTGCACAGCTCGGGGTGATGACGAACACTTTGCTAACGCTCTGTGTTTGTGCATGTACACGGGTGTGTGTGTGTGTAAGTGTGTGTGTGTGTTAGGTGTTTGCTGACAAATTATATAACAATGCAATGAACTGTAAAATCCAAAGCCAAGCACGCGCACTGCTGCCAAACAAATCAGCACTAATGGTTGGCACTTCTTTCTGCTTTCCTTTCGTTTTCCTGTTATGCATTTGCCTTTGAAGTGTGCACCAAACAACAACAACAGCAACAACAACACAACAGAGAAAATAAAAGAAAAATAGTAAAAGAAACTGGCGACGTGCGCCAAGGCAGACTTAACGCGTGGTTTGCCTGACCAGTAGCTCTTAAATGCTCTAAGGACATTAATAACCCTTTTCTCCTACTGCGTATTTAAGCATGCATAAGCGAGTTAACGGGGCAGGGCTGACGCGGGCTGCAGGACGATATTTAATTTGCGCAGCAGTGAATTAATGAACAACTAAATTTCACATTAAGATTAGCATAACGCGCAAATTATGCGGCGACTACATACAATTTATCAAATAAACAAAACAAAATAACAAACAAGAAAAGGAACAAAAAAAATAAAAGAAATAAAAACAAAAAATAAATACATGTTATAATAAAAATTATGTGACATAATGCACACGCACGAAAGTATGCAACGTTTAGACAAGCGAGCGCGTGTTGCCTGACTTGCTCTGCCTTTTTGCTCTTACACTGCCGCGACGAAGGTCAGCCAACAGCAGCAGCAGGCAGACAGGCAGAGGCAGGCAGGCAAGCAAATGCGGCGAGGCAACCAAAAATTAATGTAAATAAAAATTGTGACGCGCTTAATTAAAACATAATGAGCGTTACACATGCAGCCAAAGTCAGCGCAAATATTTATTATTGTACTTACTTTATTTGAGCCACACACACGTACATACATATGTACATATGCGCCATACTTGTGTACAAACATAATGCGCAAATACTAATTATGAAAATTTTCATGGCATACTTTTAGGCAGTTCGCTTAAAACTGTAAGCCAAAGGCAAGGCAAAGCAAAGGTACTTTTGTGAACGAAAGGAAATTGTAGCAATCATTTGGAATTATTAAATTTATTAAATTTTGCGGTAAAGTGTTTCGCATGCGGCACGCGTGCATATGCCATAAACTTATACCACTTGCCCCCTTGCCGTGCCTCTCTGCCCGTTCACACTGGCTGCCATCTTAGCTACACAACATACTGCATATGAACGTACGTTGTGCATATATGTGCGCGCACTCAGACCAAAAACAATTTAAATTCAAATCGAAGTTAAATGACTTCATTTCTGCACAATGCTCGACCGCCCGCCCGCCGGCCGGCCCTGCGGCCCTCCCCCACCGGCAGCCAGCCATGCTTTCGATTTGAAACAAAAATATAAAAATACGAGTACTTAGAGAAAAACTCGTTTGCTACCCCAAAGTGCGCAGATACGCTTACACACTCGCATACGCATAGGAGCACACTTAGACGCAGGCAAGCCAAGCACACACTACACTGTGCACAGTGCACAGTGGGCCCACTCTGCTGGCTGCCTGGCTGACTGGCTGTCTTCATTTAAAGATTGCTTTTTCAACTCATTGTTTCTGATTTTTTACAACTGCGCTACATTTAACATTTTCTAACGGCATATGGCTACTCGCTCATGGCAATGGCCATGTGGCTATATAGTCAGGCAAGCCACAGGACCAGCATGGCCAGCTTGATTTAGTATATATTAACAATTGTTAGTGGCACCAAACAGGTAATCTGACGTCGACGGAACTCATCTCACTCTCTGTGCCAGACAAGCGCATCTCTGCTGGACAAACTTGCTCTTTGGTACAAAGAAATTGAGCCGAGGTAAATAGTGCCTGACTGGGACTCAGCTCAAGTAGCCGGGCCAGACCCCGGCACTTAATAACGGACTTAGCACCTTGCACTCATCCTTGTAGCTGCAATAGCTGCCTATCCTTAATGAAAAAAAAAAAAAAAAATACTATATAAAATTGGTATGCTATAAAAATCTACTAAGCAATGCGAAGTGAACACAGCAAAGGAAATAGTCCTTAAGTGTAGCATATCATGGAGTCAATGTAGCCATTGGTTCTTGGCTCTCTGCTGTACTCACATTTGTTTGCGTTCAATTGTTTTTATCAGTTTACATTTAAAAACACAAACCAAAGAAAAAATAAATATAAGCAGAGAAAAAACAAAGCCATGGGTGTGGGGGACTTAGCAGTGATTTAGCAAGAAATCGTCAAAAACACATAAACTGCAGGACCCATAAGTAGACAAGATGCGGAGCAGCAGCAGCAGCAGCAGCAGCACTCACATTCATGGGGTGGGGGTGCGAGACCGTCCTCATTGCTGATGAGGATGTTGGTGAGGATGAGGGTGAGGGTGAGGGTGAGAGGATGAGGCTGATGCTGTTGGCGGGTACTGGTTTCTATTTTGCTTTTCTTTTTTTTCTTTTATATCATTTCATTTGTTGGTGTTGTTGTTGTTGTTGTTGATGTTGGCTGTGCGTGGGTGCACAGCATGGTTCGCCGTTAAGTAGATGAGCCTGAGCCTGAGCCTGTGTCTGAGTCTGTAGGAGGGGAATGTGAGTTGCCTGCGCTGTCGATTTATTTGTTTTTATAGATTGGCAATGAGTTTGAAAATTGTTAAGCGCATTCGTTAAAAAAAAAAATAAGCAAAAAACAAAGAAAAAAGAAACAAAAACAACGCAACAGGATTAAACCGATATACAACTTTTTGCTTGACGTTAACTTTAATGAAAAAAACCAAACGAAATGTCTCTGGGTGCGAGAAAGAGAGAGAGATAGAAAAAACACCAAGCAGAAATTACACAAAACTTTACTCATTATATAAACTTTTGTTGAGTGCAGAGTTGCGAGCTTGTGAAAACAAAGCAAGCGACCAACAACAACAACAACAACATGAAAACGACGAAGAAGAAGAAGAAACTGTACTCGATAATTGGCAAATCAGCAGCGTGCGCCGTCATTCAGCCTGCGACGTTTAAGTGTTTTATGGCAGAATTTTACTTAAAGTTTAAAGTAAAGGCACAACAGTCAGCGACAGGATTTCAGTTGTCATAAATGCGATGCGACATGAGACATAAGACAGCAGGCAGTAGCAGAAGACAGCAGACAGCGGACAGGCAAGCGACATTTCTCATTGTGATATTTGTCATAAAGAATGCGACGAGTTAAGCGCACGTCAGACGACTCACGACATGTGCAAACATATGCACGCACGCACACACGCACTCACACACGCTCTCATACACGTTAATGCGCACAAAAGTCTGCAACAATGAGGCATAATGAATGATGTCGAAGACGCGCCACAAGACAAAACACTGCAGCAGCAGCAGCAGCAGCCGCGACTCAGCCATACTGCGACTGTGACTGGGTGGCAGGATGTTGCTGCTGCGCGCATAACAAAAGCGAAAGCGTGACGAGTGACGGGTGACGTATGGCTGCCAGGGCTGGGTAACTGGGTGGCTGGATGGGCTGAGTGGCTGGCTGCCAAATTCAGCTTGCAGCCGCGCCAACTGTCACTTTCATATGCAGGCATACTTGGGGCAGCATAAATGTAGACAATAATAATGATTGTTTGCCTTTGAGCCATGGCATCAAGTACTCAACGCTCATGCATAAGACAAACAGGACAGACAGTTACACAAACAGACGGACGCATATTTTAGCATCTGAGCTGCGTATGAGCGATGAGACCATTTGTCATTTTCGTGCAAGAGCTCAAACCAGCCAAGACGACAAATGTATGCGCACCGTGTCTATCTGTCTGTCTGTCTGACTGTCTCTCCGTGTGTGTATGCGTGTGTATGTTTGGTGTGTGTGTGTGTGTGTGTGTGTGGCAGTTGGGGCCCATTGATTTAAGCAAAGCTTTCGGTCATAAACCAGCTGTGTGCCGTGCACGGTGCGCACCATTGTCATGGCTAAAAGCGCAGCTGCGCCTGCCAAACGGCCGAAAAGGTTAATGAAAAACTCTGCAGTGTGCCGGAAGTACATAAAAAGTTGATTTCATGCCACAGACAAGCTTAGGCTAACCACTCAAAGCTGTTTATGTGCCTGATAAGCAAAAACAAAATTACACAGAAAAGTAAAAAATTCAAAAAAAAAAAAAAACACAAGAACACAAGAAAAAAGTGCCGAACGCAGTCAAGGCGACACATACGTGCACAAAGCACTTCCGGTGCGCTGAGTGACCATTAATAGCGCATTTAGAGTACGAACTCAAAAGTACAGTAGGCACACGCTAACTTAATACAGTGGCTGGCTTTGAGGGAAATACTGCATGCATATGTCATATCGATTCGCACATTAAAGCGCATTTTGAAGACGCAGCTTCATATTCGTCGCTTACTCACAAGCGAACATATGACAAGAAAAAAACAAGTAATAGTCAAACAAAAAAAAAAAAAAGAAAGTAACATTACAGCTTTTTCCGTTTGAGGTAAAGAGCATCAGATAATTTTCTTTAAAAGTTATATAAATATACATTTATTTTCCTTTTTCTATGATGGTGATGCGCCTTAAAGTGTAAAGAACATTTCAGGCAGTAATATGCATATTCATTAAGTATTTTCAATTGCAATTTGAAAAAAAAACTTGTGTTGAAAAAATAAAAAAAAAAACAAAAATTGATGCCGGTAGCAGGGCTCGAACCGCTACCTTTGGAGTGCTAAGTTCTGCGCTCTATCCACTGCACTATGTCATTTTAGGCGTTGTCGAGCTCATACTAAAGCCAACTAGTGAATTTTTTCATACAAATATATTTCAGCAAAAGTTTGAGCTTATAAACATATTAAATGTCAAAAAAAAAAAAAAAATCATTTCAGTATAACAATCTTGTTCCTGACCCATAGACATGGTCAAATATATTTTGACTAAGGCAGCCGCATATCCTTTCACTCAACTGAAATGCATCGAAACTCTGCTATGTGACATGTGAGTCCATACAGCAAGTGTAGAGGCAGTTAAGCGCATTGCACTTAAAAGTCACTTATGTATTTATATGGAACCTCAATTATTCAAGTTCAACTTAACGCATGTGTACTGTAATTTTGTATTAAAAAACTGCTTCAAAGGAATACAAAGGAAAACAAGAAAATGAAAAAAAAAACAAAATCCACACAAAAACAGAAATAAAAATAAAAAATTTAGAGCAGCAATGAAAAATGTAAAACGCACAAATAAAAATTATGCCATGCGATATGCGCGTCATATATATTTTATATTCATTTGCTGCGCACGAAATTTAATGGCATTTAAGTGGCAGGACTTTGTTTACTCCTGGTTTTCTTGTGCTTCTTTTTTTCATTTTTTTTCATGTTTTTTATTTCTGCCTTGGCTTGGCATACAATTAATTTTATTGCGTGGCTTATGACAAGCGTCGCCAAAAGTTGACATGCCTGGTGGGGTCAGTGGCACGTCACGTAGGCAGGCGGGCAGGTAGGCACAGAGCCTGCCGCAGGAAGCACTTAGCAAGTACAGGAGTCTAAAAATTCTGTGGTATGCTTTTAGGCAAGATATTAAGCAAGCCTAGAAATGAAAAATAAAAAAAATCAAGCAAACATAAAAAATTATAAAAAAATAATAAATATGAAAAATATGCGCGACAACAATGCAACGGAAAGCGTTCATCGTTCGTCGTTCGTCGTTCGTCGTGTGCTGCAAATGAAAAGCGAATAAATAACAAAAAACGACAAGCAAAAAAAAACAGAAAAAAACAGAAAAAGTAAATAAATTTCACAAAGCGCTCATAAGTGCGCGGCCATAATTCATTTTTTTTCTTATTTGCTGGCATGCTTTTGCATGCATATATATGCCTAATGACTGCGGGTCATGTGCCAGAGCTTTATGCTACATATGGCGATTATCTATGGCATTATCATTTTTCTAAAAAATAACACAAAATTTATTTACCTTCAAAGAAAAAACTTTTATATTGCTCTGCTTAGCGGCATACAGCCGCACACTGCATATCTTGCATCTCTTGCACGCATGTGACACTTGTGCCTGCAGAGTTCGTGAATAAGTGGCAAATATTGCAAAAGTCGAGCAAGCAAAGTTGCCGCTAACATGTTGCTTATAATTATTATATTTATTTAGTCATATATTCATAGCTTATTTATACATATATGTATAAAATATTTTATAAGGCATATATATGACCTAAGGCTTGCCTCTTTTTTTACCTAATTGCTATATGCGTGCTTTTTTTTAAATATTCTAGGTTTTTTTTCGCTTTTTTTTTGTTATTTTTTGTTTCTGTTTTGATGTTACGCTGCTGCCTTTGTGTCAAACAATTTCCGAGCAAAGTACCATAGGGCACACACTTGTTTGCATACTTGTTATTTGTTGGCTTCGTTTGGGTTTTATTATTGTTGTTGTTGCATGCGTTTTAAACGGTCATCAGTTGTTTAGATACAATAACTAAGCAGCCTAATTATATATTGTTTAGCATGTCTGATGCACAGCACTGCACCCACGCTGCTTAAGCAGAACAGCATATTGGCGGGCACGTAAGCGTTCCAGTGAAATGCACAACAGCATACGGGAAATTGCCGCTACGCAAATGGGGCATGATTGCGTCTGGCATATATACATACATACATATATGTACATACATATACATATGTGTCTATAATGGAAAATTTGAAATGACAAATACAAAAAATAAAATATGTAAAATAAAATAAAATAAAAAATCCCGCACAGAGTTAAGCATTTTTCATGCACTTGCATATTTGCGTCATCGCTTACGGGAAATCAGAATAAAGCGACGACGTCACACGTCACGTCGTCATGGCAACAGACAAAGCGCAAGCCCGGGCCCAAGCGCAGTCCAAGCCAAGCAGCGTCAAACCAAGCCAAGCCAGTCAGCAGCAGCGCAAAGCGAAAGCGCAGATACTTGATGTCGAAAAGCTATGGAAGCTCAGCGGCCGCCCGATCGCACAGTTACGCAGCAGTTATCATCGGCAACTGTGCGCTGCTGAAAGGTGTGCGCAGTCTGCTCTGCTTCATATACACATACGCAAACGAAGCGATAGAAGACCTCAACGGAGAAGTAGAAGAAGCAACAGCAGAAGTATTACTCGCAGTACAAATATTGAAAATATGTGCCAAGTGTTAATTAACAGTTGATCAAATACGCATGCAAACTTGACTAAACAAAATCGAAAGCACAATTCGACAGCAAATTAGCAACAACAAGTGTGAAGTGTTGTTTATTTTTGTCTTGCTTTTTTTTTTTGTTTTTTTTTTTTATTTTTTTTTTTTGGTAACATTGAGTACATGTAAATAATAAAAGTGAATAAAAAAAATCGTGAATAAATATTATGTCGAAATTGTCAATGCTGCTGCTGGTGTGCTTCGTGTGTCTGCTGCTGCTGCTGCTCGTGCTGACACTTGTGCTCGGCGGCTCCGCGTGCCGCGGCTATGACGACTGCGATGCATACAAGCCGCTCTGCGCGGTCTACAAGAGCGAGCATCAGTTCTTCTACAGCCATTGTGATATGGTGCGCGAGAATTGCTTGACGGGCAAAAGTGAGTAACCTCAAGAACAACAACAGAAACAACAACAACAACAACAGTAAAACTGAAAACAATACACGTGTTTATTATTTTTATGTGCATTTTTTTCTTTTGTTTATTTACAGATTGGAAACGCGATCACTTTAGTCACTGCAATGTAGCTTAAATATTTTATTAAACCAAAAAATAAATATACAAATAATATAAAACGAAACCAAATAACAACAACAACAACAACAACATAACCTATGTTACAAATAAACAAAAAGCAAAATTTGCTTAGCTTTTGAAATATACATAGAAACTACGTGATAAACCACAAATGCCTTTTATTTTATTTTTGTTTCTGTTTTTTTTTTATTCTAATACAGTCAACTACAGTGTATCGTGCTTTAATATTTGCATATTGCACAACAACAATAACAACAACAACTCAAAGGATACCACAGCCATTGCCATATAACGCAACAAAACAGAAGTCATGCATGACGGCAGCCGCATGAATGTCAGCCAAAGGACATGCATACAATGCAGAGTGCACATTGTACAGTGCACAGTGAGTGCGAAAAATACACATACACACACACACACACACACGCCATACGAAATGATATACGAGTAAGTGTATATGATAGCAGCAAGGCGAAAATATATTTATACGTATTTATATGCATATAAGAGTAAGCGACAACATGCGCATACCTAAGCATATCCTGCGTCTGCTAAATATAAAATCAACACGAATGCACGAGCTGTTGACATTATTTGCGACAAAGTGTAACCAGTGACGACTGGGAGAGAGGGAGCAAGGGTGAGAGGGAGCTAGGGAGTAGCGCAGAAACAAAAGCAAAAGTTTTGTCAACGCTTGTGCGCACATTTATTTTAATTTGACTATGCCAAAATGTAATGAAATGAACGAGAAGAGGTTATAGGGAAACATGAGAGTGAGAGAGAGAGAGAGGGCGAACAGTGAGCAATGAGCAGGAGAGAGAGAGGGTAGAGGAGAGAGAAGAGAAATAGCAAAACGCCTTTCAATTAGCTGCGTTTCACGCCAAACACGTACAACGCCTGCGAAATATTGTAGCATACAATTAGGCGTTCGCGCGCTTAATAGAAAATAAACTCAACTCAACTCACGACGTGCGCTGCGTGCGTGCGTGCGTGTACATGCTTACACTCGCACACGCTGCTGCACAAAACTAAACTATGTGCTGGCATTTTTAGTTGCTCCTATTATTCCTGCTGCTGCTGCTGTTGTTGTTGTTGTTGCTGCTGCTTTTGGCTTTCATTTTCAATTTTGTTGTTGCTTATTTGCTTGCTGCTGTCAGCCAACGCTTTGGTTCACCAAGTCCCCAAAGAGCATAAAGCAAATGATATTTCGCCTAGCAACGTTAAATTAACATACTCAATGTGATTCCATGACGCTGCCTTTCCCCTTGCCTTTGCCCTTTGCCTCTTGCCGTTGCCGTTGATGATTATAGATTTCCCCATGGATGTGTGTATATGTGTGAGCACCAAGGTAGTCAAATAAAAGCAACAAAGCAGCGCAGCATATAGCAAATGATTGATGTTATTGCGTCGTTTGCTGCCATCATAGCAAGGAAGCCAAATTATAGCAGCAACAATAGCAACAACAACAACAATGTATATAGTCTATGCCATTTGCATTGCCTGTCGCTGTGGGCATTGCAATTGTGACTGATGTTTGCTTTTATTTTGCACGCTACTGCAGACACACATTTGCTTTGTGTATTGGCTGTCGACGTCTTAAAGCAAAAATCAAATAAACGAAAAAAAAAATGTTGCATACTTTAAGGCATCGATCTTCATTTCAGTGTAAATTCAATCACGTCTGGCATTTTTGCAGCAAATTGAAAACATATGTTTGGCTTGTAACCTAAAAACAACAAAAATAACAACAACAAGGCAGGCAGGCATAAAAAGCACAAATAAACTGCAAACGCAAAAAAAAAGTAAAGTAAAGTAAAATAACATAAAATAAACGGAAAAAGCAGTCAAGTAAGCGAAAGGAAATTCTCAGCTGCCATAAAGCAAAAACAACGTTCAGGCATCTCATTGCCAACTACTTAAATATTGCAAGCACGTACAGACAATTGTAAGGACTATGAGGCTCTCTGCCTACAGTAAAACGGTAAAAAGGCAAAAACACAAAGCACAAAAAAGAAAAGAGAAAAGAAAAAAAAATTACGTTGCCTTATTAAGTCAACACGCGCCAAGCGCAACAGCAACAGCAACAGCAAAGGCAGAGGCAAAGGCAATGGCAGCCTGATGAGCACATCATGGCCAACATCATTGCTGACATTATTGCCAACAGCAACAACTATAACAACAACAACAACAACAGCAAATGCCAAGCGCCACATTAGCAGCCATATACAGCATCTTACTGTGGCTCCCTGCTATACTTTTTTCTTGTTTTCTAACTGATTTTGTTGTTTTGTTTTTTCTTGTTTTTCGTTATTTATTATTTTTTTTCTCGTGCTGCTGCTGCTGCTGCAGTGCTCCGTGGCAAAGTTTAACGCAATCACGACCACAAATTTTTTGTCTGCATGTCGCCTAATAAAATATTTAGTGCTGCACATTGAGAAGTTCGCAGACGCTGGCGATTGTCCTGTCGCTGCTCCTGCTGTATCATGTCTAGCCGCTCACTCGCTTGCACGCTTGTCAATCTAACTGCACATTTACTATGAGTTAATGCCAAGCAGCAGTCAATGTTTGTGTGTATGTGTGTGTGTGTGTGTTAAATTTACGACTTGCCATAAACTTATAGCAATTTTGGCGCAGAGTAACGATGTCGCACCTGTAAGTGTTTGCCATGTTGTCACAAAAGTTTTTTAAAGCTTTTGCCCCTACCGCTGACTGTTGCATACTTTGTGGCGCGTTCTAATGCATATTTTATAAGCACGCACACACTCGCACACACACATACACACAGTCACGACATGGCGCACAATTTAAGTGGCAACTGGCAACTGGCTGCTACATTTTCTATTACGCATGCCAAACAATGAAAAATTCAAAACCAATATTTAAAATGTCATAAAATCAAATAAACTGCAACAATGTTTAACGCGCACACACCCACACCCATACCCACACCCAAACACATACATACACAGCCAAGCAGCCCATACTAATTTGAGCTTAGTATATTTTATGTGTACAGGCATGCCTCCACTGACACGCTGTTCCTCAGTCTGTTTGCATATTTTGAAAATGGCAGAAGTCCTCGCCGGCATTGGCAACAGGATTTCTTGCCAGCATATTATAATATTTCGGGGAATACCCTCATTTTCTCACAACAAGTTTACTTGCTAATCGAGTTGAGATTTCTTGCAGTTTTCACATTTCAAAGACACTATATTGAACGATGAGATAAAGTTTTTGTTGCCATAATTTTCGTCGATAATTTTATAGTTTTAGTTTTTATAGCCCACTCTGTGACTATTTTTATTCGTCTGCTTGCACGCATGTTGTGCTTGGCTTGTTTATGAGAGGCAAATATAAAAAAACAAGCAGAGTCATGTGTTACCGTTATGTGAGCTGCAAATCTAACAAGAATGATATATGCTGAGGTAGTTAATATGAAGTTGGAAGAACCAGGGGAACATAACCCATACTATGTGACCCGTTCAGAGAAGGAAGGCAGGTTTGCAAAATACCACGCTTGATCAACATGCTGGGTCTTGGCATATACTACGGATGGTTGCCGAGGATGGGAGGAAAGCAAAAAATTATAAAAAATGGTTAACCCATTGGGTACGTTCCCTAATATATGTTTATGTTTGTGACAATACATAATTGTTTACTTTAGAAAAAAAAGAAGAATTTAGTGCATTTTATATTGGCTATGGATCCCTTATAACAAGGTTTCACACTGCATGATGTATGTTAGTTGGCCAGCTGGCATGATACAGGAGTCCCAACTGTAGTCGCTGATAAGTCGGAAACAGCGCACAGCAGTGCTCGGCTGGGCATAAACAACGTTTAATAACAGATCGAGTGTTACGCTTTATGACTACTTAAAAACACATAAAGCAAACGCAAGCGACGAGTAACAACATGGAAAGTCATAAATTCCTTTTGCAATGAAAAGCGAAAGGCAAAAAGGAAAAACCAAAACTGAATAGAACAAAAAAAAAAAAAAAAAACAACACAAAATGTAAAATAAAAACAAAAAAAAAACAAAGAAAGGAAAGGAAAGGAAAAAGGGAAATGAAAATGAAAAGCAAAAATGCGCAAAAGCGAGCTACTGCAAAGATTTAATGATGCAGCATGATTTGCGCATAAAAAAAGCAGGAAAAAAGGAAACATAGAAAAGGAAAAAAAAAAAAGGCAGAAAGAAAAGAGATGTGCATGCCTGAGTTTGTTTGGTCGTTGGCTGCTGGGTTAGCAGTTAGCAGTTACTTGTCTGTCTGTCTGCCTGCCTGCCTGCCTGCCTTCCTGGCTGCCTGCTAGGCTTTATGTTGGACAAAGACGCTGCCAAAGCTAGTCAAGCAGACGGCCAAAGACTTTGCTCTGTGTGTGCGTGCGTGTATTTGATAAAATACACATACTAAAAAACTTGAAAAAAAAAAACAAAAAAATAAAGTACACACAGCCGCACACCCGCACACAACGGGTGAATAAACTTTTGCGTATGCATGCGTAGTTTATAACTAAAATTGAGACCCGCAGACCCCAAAGCCCCGCGCGCGCCAACCTCTGTGTGCGGCTCCCACAGACAAGTTCGCCAGTCATTGACAGTTTATTCGGGTGTAAATTTTATTATTTCTGCGCTTGCTACTGACAGCTGCCGCTTTATGCATAAGTCTCTCTCTCTCTCTCTCTCTCTCTCTCTGTATGTGTGCGGGTGTGTGTACGTGTGTGTGTGAATGGGTTGTGTGTATGTGACGGCTATCTGTCAGTCTGTCAGTCGTTTAGTCCAAAACAGTTTCTTAACGGCTAAATATTTAATTATAGTTGCCAAAGCGCTTGCGGCAAATATTTATGTTAACTGTCTGCTGCTGCTGTTTCTGTGTTTTGTTGTTGTTGCTGTTCTTGTTGTTGATGTTGTCGTTTTTGTTGTTACTGTCATGTTGCCGTTGCTGTTGATTTCATTTTTCATTAAATTTTGCATGGCGTCTTGTAGCAATATTCAATCAACAACAACAGCAGCCGCACATAGCAGTAACAACAACAGCAAGCAACAACAACAAATGTTCGCCTCTAATGTAGAACTTATGTCATAGTTCAGCATTTGAAGTTGTAGCTACATTGTTTTTATTTTACTTGCGCATGTCTAATCATGTGTGGAATATGCTAACTGAATTTTCTGTATGCATATCCACGTCACAGCAAAGTTTGCTTACGTATGCCTGCTGCGCAGTTTTTGCTGTAGCTTATTAAATATTAAATCCCAGCTACCCGATACCAAGAAGTTCAGTTACAGTAAAAATAGACCCAGCTCTGCCCAGAATGTTTATGTGGCCAGGTTTATGGTTGACAACACACAGAACATGGCTAAGCCATGGGACCAACCTGCAAGAAAGCACACCTGCAGCACGCAAATGGTGCGCAACCATGCGGGGGGGCGCAGCAGCTGCTTGGCGCTACTCCAAAGCGTAACCGGGTCAATTATGTTGCTGGTAAGACAATAGCTGCCGCTGAGCTCAAATCATTGGCAGCAGTCAAAGAAGCGACGACGGACTCATATGTATATTCAACCCAAAACTCTGTGCCTGACTATGCAGGGGACCAACTTCGCGGCTTATTTGCCAGACTCAAAGATCTTTAATTCTGCTTGAGCTGAGGAACTTCGTTTCTTTGATTCCCATTAGAAGTCTTAGCAAGGCAACCCACTGAACATCAGAATCACTGTTCGTATATAAAAAAAACAACACACAATTTATATTAATACATAAAATACTCGTTGCTTTAATATATATATATTTATTAATTTTCACAATAATGATATTCTTAATACAAAAAAAAAAAAAAAAAATAGTTATTTATTTTATTTTTATAAGCTACCTTAAAGTTACAAACTGTATGCTGACAAAAAAAAATATTCTTTTATTTTATTTATATAAACTAACTTAAGTTTGTAAACTAAAAGCTAAAAAAAAAAAAAAGTTAAAAAAAAATCAAGTAGTTTTAGTTACATTTTCTCATATACTTTTATAGATAACATCTTAGTCTTCTGCTTATGTATTTATTTATGTGTATTAATTTTCGTTTTTATTTTTATTTGTTTTTTTTTTTTTAATATGCATGTAAAAATTACAAACTTATGCATGCAAATCTTCATTGTTCCATTTCGAAGTTTTCGTTTTCATTGCTGATAAAAATCTTTTGACCAATGTTCGCATTTATATGCTAATATGCACGCTTAGAAAGTTTACAATAAAAAAAAAAAAAAAAAAAACATAGCATACAAATTACATAAATTTTACACTGTTTATATTATACAAAAAAGTTCTTTTTACTATTTTATTTAAAAAGGTTTGGTTTTTGTTTCAGTTTTGCCAACTAATAAAAACAAAAACTATCGGCAGTTGATTGTTTTATTGTATATGGAAGCGCTTAAAAATCGCGATGTTTTCTTTATTTCTTTTCTTTTTTTTTGTTGTTTTGTTTTATTTTTATTGTTGCAGATGTGTTCTCTGTATTTAAATATTGCACAGTTTGTTATTGTTAATATTTTTGTTGTTGTGATTTTTCTTTGTAATTAAAAGAAACTCTCACTTTTCGTTGTTGTAGTTTTTGTTGTTTTTCCTTTTTTCTCTTTTTGTATAATTATTTTTTTTTTTTTTTTTGAATTTTTTTAAACGTATTAATTTATTTTTAAGTATTGTTTTTAGTTTTAGCAGCTACATAAAAAATTCTCTGTGTGAGGGTTTAAAAATCTTTTATGATGTGTTTATTGTTCGTTGATTGTGTTTTTGATTTGTTTGTGAAGTTATTAAGTTATTTTTCATATTCATATATGTATGTATATGTACAGTAAAAACCCTACATGCGCACACCCTGCCTGAACGGGCATGTTTTTTTTTGTTTTGTTTTAAAACTTTGATTTATAATCGCTTTTCGAAACAATTGAACCACTGTTGGGCGACCGCAAAATCTCTAAAACCGTATAAAAATAAAAAAATCGTGAATCCCCGCTTGAAATATAAGTGCAGTGAATTGCAATACTGTATTCCTTATTGGACGCGATTTATTTTTAACAATAGATAAAAAAGTGTTGCATAATTAAAAAAAAAATTTCGTGTGCAAAAATAGAAATAAAACTGGGGATTCTCCGTATTTTTACAGTATGAAAGACATTCCATCGCTAAAAGTAATGCACTAGACACAACATATATTTTTGATATATAGCTGCAGAAACTGCTGATATACATTAAGACTAATATTATATATATATATATATTATATTAATATTAGATATTAATATTAACAGCAAAAAAAAAAAAAAAATTCTAAAAATATGTTTTTTTTTTGTTTTTCAAAATTTTATACATTTAAAATTTTTTAAGACGAAGTCGTTTAGATATATGTAATTCATTATCAATATTTAAAAAAAACAAAAGTCACAACCCTTATTGGGCGGACGCCACTCCTGAGCGAACAAAAGTTGCCTGACGTAGACTGTCCGCACAAGAGAGGCTGCACTGTTTGTATAGTATATATTGATATAATAGATTTATGTTGAAAGTAGAAAATTCCACACTTAAACTACAGTAAATGCAAATTTCTCGATACGTTGTGTTGTTGCTTTTAAATATTTGTACAATTATTTTTTTCTCATTTTGTTTTTTTTTTTTTATCTCGTTATGTGACTTGGACAGTTTCGGATGAAAGTGGAAAACGCCTTTCGTTGCTCCCAATGAAACCCCAAAAGTTGCTTAGCCTAGATTACACTTAAACATTTATGATACAAGACGGCGATATGCAATTATTTACATTTTATATGCGATTATGTATGAAATTCTATGTTATACACTTAGAAAAAAAAAGAAGTAAAAATAACCAAAGAAAATGGCAGGAAATATTTTCAGTGTTTTTTGTTTCTTTTTTTTTTGTGTTTTTGTTTTTTTCGTTTTAAATCTTGAAGATATTTTTTTCTTGCCGCAGACAAAGGCAAGGCAAACTAAACATTGTAGAGGCCACTGCTGCTGCCGTGGCTGCTGCTCTTCGTGGAGCTAAAGAAATTCCAGAATCTGCGCAGGCAGCCGGGCTTCTTCTCGGCAACGACCAGACTCTGCTCCTCCAGTATGGTGTCCAGAATGTAGTAACTGCTCAGATTCAATGGCGGCGGAGGCAGTATGGGAGGTTGTCATGAAATGGTGCAGTTCTTGTTCTCGTGGCCAAAGCTTGTGGCTGCCGCCGAAGTCGTCGACGTTGACATGCTAATGCCGCTGCCAAGCATCGCCTCGTTGGCCTGCTTCTTCTTGCGCTCGTACGCAATCGCATCGTTCGGCACATAGGAGACACGCACGCCGCCGTAATGCTTGCGCGCTGGCAACCGATAGACATAATCGTCCATGTCACTGGATGAGCTCGAGGAGCACGTGGAGCAAATGCTGGCGGCATCGCAATTGTCCAAATTGTTAAGTAGATTCAGGCCGCCGTTGCCTCCGCCACCGCCACCGCCAACATGCGTCTGGGCATTGTGCAGGCGCAGATTGGTCTGATTGATTTGCATCTCCGAGGAGCTGCGTGATTGATTGCGTTTGCGGCGTCGACGACGTGCATTCGAGTTGTCTGTGTAGCTCTTCGAACGAGACATGGTGTCGTGTATGCTGTGGAAGCGCACCTCCTTCAGCGGCGCCTGCTGGCCATTATTTAGCCGGGCATCGTCGGCATCATCATCGTCGTCGTCGTCGTCATCATCATTGGCTTTGATGTCATTAGTATGCGCAGTTTTCTTATTGTGCTTCGCCGACGCTTTGCCGCGCTTCTGTGGCAGTATCAGCTGCTCATAGTCATCGTGTGACAGCTGCTGCACATTGTCTTCTTGGTCCAATTCGAGTTCGTTGATAATCTCCTGAGTGCTCTCCGTCATGTCGGAGGCAGTTGGCGAGTTGATGTTTATCTTGTCAATGCTCTGATAACTATGCGAGTCCTCGGCCTTTGACACCAGCATATCTGGCAGCGATGAGGTCAGATTCGGATCACCGAAAATCGACTTATCGCCCGAACAGATATTATCCAAACTGATGCCCAGCTCGGTTAGATCGATGGGCGGTGGATGCGCTGGCCGGGACATGCCCGGCACGCCGACGCCCAGCAACAGACGCTCCATGCCCGCGTCCAGGCGCTGTCGCTCTTGACGCTCTAGCAAATCACCGGCGCTGCCTGTGGCCGGTTTGCCCGCGCATTTGCCACGCCCACCGCCGCCTTCAGTGCGACGCGGCGAACGCGCAATTTGACTGGTCGTGCTCACACGATGCGTGGGCCGCAATTGCGAGCCAGAGCTGGTGTCCGACGGCGTCGGCGGCTCGCCCTTGCTGCAGGCAATCGAACAGTAAATGGTGCCACGTCGCGGCAGAAACGGACGCCCCAGCAGCGAACAGCGGCACGTGCAGCAGGAGAAACACTGATCGGTCGCATGCCAATGCTGGCCATCGTGACTCATCTGGCCCTGATCGACGCCAATGACCTCGCCGCAGTAATCGCAATACTCGGCGAACATTGTGTCGAAGCAGCTGAGGCAGTACGGCTTGCCCTCGCGCATTATGTAACGCTGCCCGCCCAGCTGCTGTTCGCACTCGAAGCAGGCAAAGTGTTTCATGTGCCAGGTGCGACCCTCTGCTTCGGTGCATTCGTCAGAGAAGATGATCTAAATGAACGCATAAGAAATATAGAAAAAATAAAGAGGAAGAAGAAAAAAAAAAAAAACAAATAAATAAATAAATAAATTGAGGCAAGTCAAAGCTGCAAAGCTACGCAGCACAAGTCAACTTAAGTCGCCTTAAATCAGCTGCTTGGCAGCTCCGGCACTCCGACACGTCGACACTCAGAGACTCCAACACTGTGCCAGACTGGCAGACTGCGACACTCACCTCATCACAAGCGGAGCAACGCGGCTTCTGGGTTTCGGCATGATGCCGACCGCAGTAGAGTTTGCCATCGCGATGAAAGTAAATCAAATCCACAAGTAATTCCTTGCAGACAGAGCAGACAAAGCAGCTGGGATGCCAGCAGACCTGCGAGCCGAGACGCTGCGAGAACACAACAATGTCACCGGCCGAGAGTTGTTCCTCGCACTGTAAAAGGCAATTTTATTTTCTGTTATTTTCATATATATATTTGCAATATATAAACAAAAGCTTTAAACATGAGCTTAAGCATGAAAGAAAATTTTGTTGTAACTGTTACATGTGAAGAACAACAACAACAACAAGCAAAATAAATAAAAATAAAAATAAATAAATAAAAAGAAGAAGAAAGAAGTGGAAAAAAATATTTAAACGACTTTAAATGCTAAATAATGGTAATAAAACGTTTAAGCCCCCCAAGGCGCTGCACGGAAAAAGTAGTTGGCAATGCCAACAGTTCAACTTCCGCCAATGGCGGACTCATGAATGTCTGCGACACTCTCTGCGCGCACTCTCGCCTGTTTATTTGTGGTCGTAGATAAACGGAAATAATGTAAAATAGCTTATGGCTACGTAGCGAAAGTGCTCCCTAGCGTATAACAACTTTAAAGTCTACTTTAGGGCTGCTGACTGCCAACACTGGCGCGACTCTGGCGACTCCTGCGACTCTTGCGACTCCTGCGGCTGCCATTGCTGCCTTTGCTGCCATGGCTGCTGACTGTCAGTGCGAAGGCCAGGGATATGCGCTTGCGATAACAATAAAGCAGTTTTATTTTTATTTTATACTTTTTTTTTATTTTTTTTTTTCTTTTGGCTTGGCAGCCGCAATGTTTAATGACGCAACTCATTAAACTTAAAAGCTGGCATAATTAAATATTTGCCTTTTTTTGGTTTCTTTCTTTCCTTTTTTTTTATTTATTTTTTTTTTTTTTTTTTTTTGTTTGGTATGTTGTTTGCTTTGCTTAAGACGCAGCAGCATTGTCGACAGCAGAGGCCAGAAGAAGTAGCAGCCGCTAAGCATCATGGAGGCCAGAAGACAAATCAAGTCAAATGTCTGTGGCAAAAGTGTTGCCATTGTGCGCGCATTCGCTGCCAATTTGCGCCATGACTTCATTAAGCTTTTGCCAAATTACCTTTTGTTGCCACAAACCACATTCGCTGCGAAGTCTGGCATACACTGGATGCGCAGCAAGTAACGCGTTTGGCCATGCTACATCGTCGGTATTCTTAACTTTCCAGGCTATTAAACCTCAAATGCTGCTGTACAGTGTACGCGACGTCTAATCAACATTATTTGCGTTTGCAAGCCATTAACTTCAACGCTGTCCTGTGGTACAGGGTTGTTAATTTCCATAAAGCATGCTATCGCACACACACACACACACCCACACACACACAAACACGAACTGGCTGGCGCCGTGCGCTGAGACAGCACGCATCGTTAATTGTTGGCAGTAGAAGTACAATGTGCGGCAAATTTATTAGCAACAACAACAAGCTGAGGCAACTTTAATTAGGCACTGCCAAACTTAAAATCAACCAAAACAATTGGCAACACTTGGCTTATTTTTGTCTCATGCGCCATTAACTGCAAGACAACGCGACAGCGGCAGTCAGCGTGCACAGTCAGTCAGTCCACAGGCAGTGGAAAGAGCGCAGAGAGCACTTTAAGTAGTGGAATGTTGAATTTTTTGGCAACGGCAAGTGCTGCCAGGTTACATCTGTAAATCATTTGCCTGTAAATCAATACACACTGTCCTGCCCCTCATTAATGCTTGGCCGTCGTGCAATTAAATCAGCATTTTTCAAGCAAGCCAACCACACAGCCAGCCAGGCACTCAGTGTCCTTGTGCCTATGTTAAATGTCATGTTAAATAATAATAATCGCTACGCATTAATCTTAGCAGCGCAATTAATACAAAAAAATAAAAAAAACAACATAAATGCCTGCCTGCGTGTCTGGCTATGTATCTGCCTGCTTGCCCCCTTGCCTCGTTGTCTGTTTGACTGTTTGCCTGCTATGCTATCAGGCTCAAATGAGGCTGCACTAAAGCTGGCCAAAAATATTTAACCAATCATGCTGCGACACAATTACACGTTAGACAAATTGTCGCTTTTGGCCAAAAAGCGCAGAGCAACAGCAACAGCGACAGCGACAGCGACAAAACTCAACGGAAGTTGTGAGTATTTAACAATTTCTGTGCGACAAAATAACTTTATCATTTGCAATGACAAACGTTAAACCCAAAAACAAAAAAAAAAACAAAGAAAAAAAGAAGCATGTTAAAACGTTAACGTGAGCACACCCAAGCGGCGGCAAAAGTTATAAGCAGGAAATTGCTTTGCCTGCGTCAGTGTCCAACACGGCGTATTATTAATGTTGCTCGTTATCCTGCCTTTTTCAGTACATAAACTTTGTTTTCTGTGCTGGCGTGTGTTTGTGCGCTAAGTTTTGATTTCATGCACACTGGCCTGCCTGGCTCTTACTTTTGCGCTTAACACACCTTTTTGGCAACGTGGAAAAGCAATTTTGTCTGCTCTGAGTCCAGCAACACGCCTCGTTTTGCTTGGTACAGTTCGTTGATTTTCTTTGCTGTTATTATTATTCTTTTTTTTTTCCTCTTTTTCTGTTTTTTTTTTTCGTAATTATTTCGCTGCGTATTTGTTTTTTCTTTCTTCTACGTTCGTTTTTTGTTTTTTATTTTTTTTTTTTTTTGTTTCTATTTAGGCTGCTGACTTTGTGTCAAAGTTGTTTCCGGCACTCATCTCCCCTCAAGCAGATCCTTTTGTGCAAACTTATGCGCATTGTTCCTGCTGCTAAAAGCTTTGCCTGCCCATTTCTCAGCTCGTCGCATTTGACACGCGCAGCGCTTTTGCGTCTCATTACGCTTGAGCGGTTAGGCTGCTGCCTGCACGCCTTATTGGTTATAGTATTCTCGTTATGCTCTCATGTATGTGTGTGTGTGTGTGTGCGTGTGAAGATGTTGTTAAAAAGACGAACGTAAAAATGTTCGATTTTCTTTGTCGCCACTTGGCAGTTCAGTTATGTTGTGCGTTTATTTGTTGAATTATTATTATTTTGACGCAGAAAAGTGGCAAACGCATTGAGGCATGCAGTTTAATATGCTGTTCACACTTCATATTCATCACAACAACAACAACAACAACAGCAGCAATTGCAATAACAACAACAATAGAAGCCCCACAATGTACGCTCGCCATTTTTAATATACGCGCAAAGCTATTTAGAGTTCGAGATCGAGACGTTATTTACAACGTTTCGCTTTGAAAGTGTTGCTATAAAAACAAAAAAAAAAAAACTCTTAGCGAAAAACCAGACAAGACTTGTTTGGTTTCGCGATTTGCGATTCTGACGCCTTCAAGCTTCGTTGGATAACTGTGACATACCGTGTCTGTGTCTTCAACTCGTATAACGTAGTTCGCCTTGTCAAAACTTCTATGCGAGACAACATCGCTGCCTCATAAGGTTATTGTCACCGTTGTCATGCAGCTGCCCGTTGGCTCTTTTGATTTCTTTCACAGCGTAGCGACAATCTTTTTTAAGCTGCCGGTGCCATTACGTTTACCGTATCAAAACTTTAACCCATAAAGCAACTTACAATTGAAAGCGTAAAATTTTCTATTAATATGCATAACGTTTACTATTTAAATAAAAAACTAACTTCGACTGTTACTTTTCCTACTTTGCTGCTGCTTTTTACTTACTTTTGTATACCCGACTACCCCCAGTAGAAATCAAAGCAAAAGTTATAAACAATTTCAACTTTAACATCGGACTGAGCTGGCAGCAGGCAGCAGGCAGCAAGCATCAGGCATCAGGCAGCTACACCTAACACAAAACTATGCCAAGAGCTAACAAAAACTACTAATGCAACAACAACAACAATAAAAACAGCACATAACGTTGCAGCACGTATTGCAAGCAACAAACACCCACGCACAGTTGCACTCTGCTTCCCTAACTGTTTGACTCTCTCCTCTCTCTCTTGTCTTTTTTGTCTTTTTTGCGCAAAAAACTTTTTAATAAGTTTTACGAGTGGCGAATGCGAACACAATAAAATCAAGTAAAGCTTATATGTATGCAAAGTGTACACTGTACACTAGCAACGACAACAACAACAACAGCCATAATAATGACAACAACAACTGTCTACACTCAATGCAAATACAATGTATGAAGTAGACGCTTGTGCTCGCCTTTTAGTCGCCAACTGCATTTGCTAACATGTTGTCCCTGTCGCGCAGCTAATAACAATGCAGGAAGCGACTGTGGCGTGTGAGTGAATGAGTAGTGGCAAAAAACAAATCGAAAAAAAAAACCCAACAGAAATAATAAAACCGGGAGTGTGCATTGTGCAACTACGCGAACTACTTCAATGGTTTTTTGAGTTTGATTTTTTGCTCTTTTTTATTTGCTTAACAACAACAACAACAACATGCTAGGTACAATTTAAAGCACTTTTCGCAAAATTCCCATTCACTTTGCTGTGTCTTGGACTTGGCTTGGTGTATCAAAGCAAGTGCTGCCAGTGCTGCCACTACCACTGCTGCGCCTTTATTTGCCAGTAAGTGTAGTAAAGTCTGTGCAGACACGTCAATTTTGCGTTGGTTTTTTTTTTTGTGATTTTTTTTATTTTTTTTTTTGTTTGTTAAGTGTACTTAATGAAATCTTTTTGTCATCTTTTATTTCAAACTTTTGCCAAAGCAACTATGCAAATAGAGAAAAAAAAAAAAAAAAAAAAACAGTTGGTTGCTGTTATTGTTTTCAGCAGCTTCAACGCGCACTTAGTTTGGCTTGGCTTGGTTTGGCTCTACTTTGGTTAGCAACTTTGCTTAGCGTTGCCAACGCGTCGCCGTAGCCGCCGCCGCCATTGCCGTCATTGTCGATTTTTTGATATTTATGAAAATGCATGCAAAGCATTACGTTGGACTGAACAATGGACAGCAAGCTGCTAAAGCGCGCAGCACAAGTGCAAAAGTGGCAGACGTTGCTGTCATGGGCAGCTACTGCGCCACGCAACTTGCAAATAATGAAAACGAAACTGTAGCGGGTCTCAGTTACAACTTTTGCATATAATCTAAATGTGGCTGTAAAAATCTTTACAACAATTAAATATGGCTTCGTCGCATGGCAGACTTACCCCCTTGCAGGCGCGCGCATCGGAAAGCAATCGCACAGCGCCGCGTCCCAATGCCTCTCGCTTGCGTTGCGCCGAGAAGATGCGCAGCTCCTTGCGTTCCTCATCGCTCAGCGAGTGACAGTAGCGTACCTAAAACAGAAATATGGTGAGTACATATACAATGTCCTTGCTTTAACTAAAGTTTGTAAATTTTTTAATTAAAAGCTTGCTTACAATAAGCAGCGTCGTCGGCAGCCGAGAAAGAAAGCAGCAGCAAAGGCAACGGAAACGGCAACGGCAAAGGCAAAGTCAGGCAAGACGCAACTTTTTTAATCTTTTATGCTGTGGCAGTCTTTTGTTTGTGCCATGCAAAGTTTCTGACTGTTTTTTGTTTAACGCAAATTTATAAAGAAAAGTCAAGTTTTGTTTTCTTACTTTTTTATACTTTGCCGTCGTCTTTTATTCCTCGTTTTTTTGCTGCTTCTGCTTCTGCTTCATCTTCTTCTTATTTTATTCTTTTGATTTTTGCAATTTGCAAAAGTTTGCTTTTCAATTTTTATGCGTGCTGCTGCTTTTGTTTGCTCGCGCTTGACTTTTTCTACTTGGCTAATACTCACTTCGTTATCTTGCGGCGGCAGCTGCTGCAGCAACTGCTTAACGCGATATTTTTCACCCGGACTGTTCACGTAGGGCACTTTGTCGTCCGGCAGCTGTGAGAAGTACAAACGAACCTGCGGAATGAAGAATAATAACTTATTAAAAACAACACACACACACAAGTACAGTTACTCCTTCTAGAATATGGCAGCTTGATTTCTTAAAAATAACACACAGTGTGAGACCGACCATGTTATACGAGACTTGGAGCTAATGTATAATCTAGAAAAAAGATCTATGCAAGTGTAAGGACTGTATGAATGTTGGGCATTAGGCGATTTCCTAATAATCTCGTTATAAGCAAATGCGGGTGTTACCCTTGTTTTTTTCTATTGTTTATATATATTTTTCACTGTGGAAAAGCGTCTTATAGCAGGCATAGTTGGCTTTATGGACAGCTTAGGCAGTTTGGCTTTAGCCAAAATTCTGCAAATTGGAACTGCGTCGTCCCAATGACTTCTGCTGGCATTTAGGGTATGCCAGCGAATTACCAATCAAATTAACTTTCACTCTTGTCTGCGGCTGAGCTGGCTGCTGGTCATTGGCGGCCCATGCTGACATCGCATGCAACAATGTTAGCGATAGCGTGTGGTAACTGCAATTTTTGTTTTGCTATTTTACTTTGTTTTTGTGTTTTTTTTTTTTTTGTTTTTGGCATTATTTGACTTTAGGCAAAACGCGGGTCGCTGGGGTTATTAATTGTGAGCGCAGACTGGGCTCGAGGCAAGCGCATGTAAGCCACGGGCAAGTGTCGCTGAGAGTCGCTTATAAGCCAGAAACTGTAACGTAAATTGCCATTAAGTGGGCTTGTGGCTGTGCATAGCTGAGGTGCACACGGCCGCTTACATAAAGTCAAAGCCAAGTTAATACGTTTTGTGCGACTTTAAAGTTGTTTGGGAAAATGTTCGCTTGTTTTCATGTTTTTCCATGTATTGTGTTTTTTGTTTGTGTTTTTTTTCTTCTTCTTTTTCTTTTTTTTTTGTGATTTTTTATTTATGAATTTTTTTGTTTAGCTGCATGTTTTCATTTGGCCAAGCAGACAGACAATCGGTCAAACACTTTTGGCCATGTGCGCTTGTACGTTTGCTTGGCTTAAACTAATTGCTACCAAAAGTGGCAACAATTTAATTATACACGCTTTCGCTTTCGTGCAACATTTAGGCGACTTGCACGTAAACATTTTCCAATCAAACAGCAAAAACGATCAAAAAACAAAAACAAGATTGGCGTAATTAAAGCAAAACATTTTCCTTAAAACACTTTTCCCATTTTCTGCTTTTTTTTTTGCTGTTTTTTTTTCTTTTCGATTCAGCAATTGCTGGCATTTTAACACGTCGCGCCAATGAACGCAGGAAGTTGCTTGCAAAAATAAATAGGAGAGAGTATTTCCCTATATTGGGAAAGACATGGCATCAACCAACTGCGCAGCATTTGCTTTACTTTATATGCTGACTGCCGCCCACCCGCTGAGCTAATCACTTGTTAAGTATCTCCATGCCTAATGCACATTTATATATGTACTATATAATATGAAACTAAGTAAATGGAAAAAGGCGAAGCCAAAGCCAAAGCCAATGCTGAGTAAAAATGCCATATCAGCGCACAAGTGATTAGACGCAGGCATGACAAATGACAGCCGTAATGTGTAGCTTGGGCAGGCATAAGTTGCGTGCGTGCGTGAGTAAACCTACCTGATCGGGCCTAAGACCCGGCGGCACCCAGGTGTACTCCTCCAAGGCGCAGCCGCTGTCATCGTCCGACTGCGAATTGCGCTGAAAGTCCAAAGCCTGATGATGGCTATGATGGTAGGCATTCGCCGCCGACTTGTAGCTGGCCGCGCGCAGCGGCGACTGTGCATTGAGCAGGTTCAGCGGCAGGTTTGTGGGCGGCTGGCAGTGGCGTCGCTGCTGCGGCGAGGCAAACTGTGCCGACGTCGCCGCCACCGTGGTTGTGTTGTTGTTGCTGCAGCTGCTGCTGGTGCCGCCGCCGATGCCGCCGCTGCTGCTGCTGCTGGTCGCCGTATTGGCATCCAATGTTGGCGTCGGTGTGGTGCGGTTGGTCGCCGCCGTCGATATGGAGGTGGGCGTGGTGGTGTTGCGTGGCTGCGGCAACTCGACCGCCTGGAAATGCGGCAGATGCACAGTGGCGCCGCTTGCCTCCAACAGCAGCAGTTCGCTCTCGGTTTGCGTGTAGTAATTGCTGGGCTGCTGCATGATGACCTCGGCGAGCAGCTCGTGATGCGCTTTGATGCGTGCAGGCGTAGGCGATGCTTGGCTACTGTTGCTGTTGCTGTTGCTGTTGCTCGTGCTTCTAGTGGTGGAGTTGGAGGTGCTGCTGTTGCTGTTGCTGTTGCTGCTGCAACTGTTGCCACCGGATGTTGTGCTGTGTATGAAAATTATCAAATGTTATTTATATTGTTGTTATTGTTGTTGGTATTTAGTAATTTTGCTATACGCTTTCTACATCAAACTTTCTAAGCATAAATAGATATACGTACAAGTGTACAAAACTACAATTACGGCAAAGTAATTTTCCTCTTCATTCTTTTGGTCATAAGCAATTCGTGTTGAATGAATCTTTCTCTCATAGGCACTTTTACAAATCACTCAAACAGTTGCGCGCTTGCAGCTGCGCATGCGTGCATTTGCCTAATTCATAAAAAGAAAAAAAAAAAACAACAAAAAAAAAACACAAATCAACAAATGTTGGCATAACCTCGCGTTGATAGCAATAATGGCAACAACAACAACAACTACGACAACGATAAGAAGCAGAAGAAGAAGAACAGCCACAATAGCAACATCAGCAGCAACAGCATATTGCTATTATTGTTGTTGCTCCCATTGTGGTTGTTGTTATTGTAGCTTTTGTTGTTGTTGTTGTGATTGCTTTGCTTGTGGTCAAGCGGCTTTTACGCTACGCTTCATATGCTGCTGCACGCGACTTTCCCTCGCATCGCATACTCGCATGCTGCCGCATATTGTTATGACTATTATTTCTCTCAGTGCACATGCAGCGGCGCATTAATGCGAATTTATTTTTTGTGTTTTTATGTTGGTGTGCGTTTGTTTTTTTTTTGTTTTCGGTTTAACTGTATCGCTGTTGTTAACATAATAAGCAACAAAATATTGCTGCTGCTATTTGTTTTAATTACTTTCGTGTGTCCAGTTTTTAATTTCAGTTTTTTACGCTTGCTTGGTGCGCAGATTTGTAGCTTGCATGTTTTTATTTATTATTTCGTTTTAAATTGTATATTAGCTTTTTTTTGGTTTGCGTTTTATTATGTTTTAGTGCTATAACTACAGTCGAACTTGTCTATAACGAATTGGCAGGGAAGCAAAGAAAGTATTTTTTTTATTTTTTGCATTTATAAGCTGACGATACATAAGCTTCACATGCAATTTTGGAGGGGAACTCGCAATATAAGAAACAAGACAACTGAAGAATTCATTTTGTTATTGTTTTAAATTTTGTTTCTCCTTGTTTTTTTATTTTTAGATATTTTTATTTGGTTATTATGTTTAGTGCTTTAACTATTTGGGAAAAAAAAGAGCATAAACAAGTCAGGCACGGGTTTTTACGTGTCCGCTTACATAAATCACAATCACGTAGCAGCACACGAGTGTATACATATGTGCGAGTGTGTGAGACAACACGACGAAGCCAAGTCAGATCACAATAAGGTGTCTGTCACTCTTATTTATAATAATACAATAAAGACTGCTAAATAGTTGATCGCATAGGAAGTGAGGTATGCGGTAACAGTAAACAATATTTCATGTACAAGGTCTTAGGCAAGGCTGAACTTGCTACACACAAACAAGACAAGCGCTCGACTCGGCCGAAGTCTCAATTAAGGCAAATAAATTAATTTAAATTATGCAAATTATTTGTTAACAATATCAACATCAACGGCAGGCCAAGAAAATCTCACACGGCTATAAGCCCCATCCATACGTAATACGTTAATGCCGCAATTATGCTTTAAGCCCCCCTCCAAAGCTTTTTCTTATGTCGGCAACATTTTCGCTCGGGTTATCAAGTTGGGTTTATTTTTTATTTTATTTTTTTCTTTTTTTTTTTTTTTTTGAATTTGGTTTGTTTTTTGTTTTTGGTTTTTTTTTCTACTCTTAAACGTTCACATGCGTGTAAATGTTATTGTAAATGCAACATAACATTTGTAATGCGATAAGTAAGTGAAAGGTTGAACGGAAACTACGGATAGTAAAGGCATTCATGTACATAACTCGGTTCAGCATGACGCGTAAAGTCAATCTATGCATGTACCATGTACAAACGACTATCAGCCTATCCCATCTAAGTAACGTAGCCCCATTTGTTATAACTTTGTGGCACATACCTGCCATGCAAACTAAGTGATCAAATAGATGTTCTTTCAAAAAACAAAATAAAAAAAAAACAAAAAACACATACATGTACACAAAACATGACATGTGACTTTTTTGAAAATATTTTTTTGAAAGTAATTTTATTTTGAAAAGAATTGCAGTGCATAGCTAAAGTTGAACTGCAGAGTGTGAGCATATTTTGAACTGAAAACGCTTACAGAACGTTCAAGAATTATTTATCGAATTTTTCATATTAAAAAATCAGGCTTGCACATATGTTAATCTTGTTATTCCTGTTTGAGTCATCCACATAACATACAATCTGCTGCGATAATATTCGCTTACATATGAGCATCTATAAGGCATATCTATGATTCTATGTTTTTGCCTGGAAGAAAGAAACTTATCTCGTTTTGTTGTATTGTTTTTTCTTTTCTTTTTTATTTTTTCTTTTTTTTTGTACCAAGAGCTGTTTGTCTGTTGTGTCGGATTATTGCAAATGTGGTTCCTTCCTTACCTATTTCTTAACAACTCTTATCGGCTTCCATCTTGAAATCTTGAAATGTCTATTATTGGCCGCTGACATTTTCTCATGTTTAGCAACAAACTTTCGTTAAGTATTTTTTTTTTTTCAATTTTAAATTTGTTTTTTTTTTTTTCTTTTTTTTAGTAGACTAATGCCAAACCCCCTTCGGTTCTGCAAGTTAATGAGTTTAGTTCGCTTTTGCCAAGACTTTGGTTTAGTTGCACTTAATGTATTGTATTGTATTTGCGCAGTGTTTGGGTAAAGTGAATGTCTGCTGATTTTTATCGGTTATTTTGAAATGTTTGCAAACAAGCTGCCGACATTTTGCGCAGCGCAGATGCGAAAAGCGATAAGTACAGTGAAAGAAAATGCGCAGGCGAACGCATGATTAATTAGCCCACAGCAGCGTAGCTAAGGCAAAGAATAGCATGGCCAAAACAAACAAGACGACGATTATGAAGTTGCTAATGGTGCTGCTGCCAACGATGATTGTGCCGTTGCCGTTGCTGATGCTGATGCTGACGATTTAAGCATCTACGCATATATGTATTTATAGTAAGACTCCGGCTGCTATTTGGTGAAAGTGTTTCTTTCTGCTGCTGCTAGAGTCTATCATATACAGATTTCTTAGCTAATGCGAAATTAAAATTTGTTTTTTTTTTTTTTTTCTATTTTTTTTTTTTTGTAAAGTGCTAAAACTCGCTCAAGCAGCCAAACGATGCTTTTCAATAGTTATAGAAAATAACAAAAATGTAAAGAGAAAAAAAAAACGTAGTCATACTTTCTAAAACCTGGTAAGCCAATTTCTGTTTTCAAAATTTGTATGTGCGGCTCTTTTTTTTTTATTTTTTTTTTTTTTTTTGACTACGTCTTTTTGGCGTTGGCGCTTGCCCAAACAAAGTTGCCATCTAATCTGTCCCAAATGAATTGTTTGCTTTTGATTGACATGCACACGTAAATAAGCAACAACGCATACAACTCACGCATGCCGCCATGCATACTCACACACACACACAGCAGCGGCTGCGTAAGTAGCACAACTGCCATATGCAGCGCAGTGCTTGCCAAACTGTGCATGCATGCAGTCGCGCTAAAACCTGTTCATGGTTTTGCTGCTGCATAATAAACTATTTTTGCTTTTTACGCTAAGCTGCAATTTTTCGATAAATGTCATATACAATGCATAAAAATGAAATTACTAAAAATGCTGCATGAAAACGGTAGCGTATATTGGCAAATATGGCTTGACTGTGGCCATTCCTGTTGCCGTTGCCGTTGCTGTGGCTGCTGCATTTGGTTTAAGAAGATTTGAAAACGATTTCGCAAATAAATCAAAATGAGCAATGCCAGTAAGCGGCAAATTGATGACAGCTGCCAAAAATGAGCAAATAAAGTCTGATGTCAGTGACTGACTTGAGTATACGTAAAATGTCTGTATCTGTGTGTGTATGTATGACTTGCTTTTGAAATATTTGCCAAATCATGCAGAGCAATCAAATCAAATTTACCGTGCGCTGAATTTTTCTGTTTTTTTGTTTTTTTTTTTTAACTTTACAATGCTAATTATATATAAAAAAAAAAAAACAAAAAAGTAGCAAACCCAATCAGTGCACATTATTTGTAAACGTTGTGATACGTAAAAGCCGAAACGCATTTCTTGTCATTACCAAGTTCATTAAATATTTGCCACGCAAGCGGCCAAACGAGTGCAGCGAAATAATTTGCTGCAGCATAAAATTTTTTCTCAGGAAAAATGCGCCGCCGCAGCAGCAGCACACAAATCGCACAAAATTAAAACGTAACATGCAATTCTACTCTGGCCTGGCTTACAGTAGAGTACAGTAATTGAAAAGCATCAATCCATTTTAAATTACTTTCACAACTGAGCCAAAGTCTGCTGAGTCGAGTAGTCGAGCAGTCAAGACTCGTCTAGTCTGCGCTGTGAAACTATGCATAGGCGGCGACTGCCGCACTGACTGAGCTGAGCCACCGACTGAGGCAGAGTGCCAGAGTGGCAAAGTGGCGCTGGGCAGTGGCATTGGGCAGTGGCAGTGTTCGATTGCCAGCGT
This sequence comes from Stegana nigrithorax, assembly GCA_037044495.1. Classification (NCBI taxonomy): domain Eukaryota; kingdom Metazoa; phylum Arthropoda; class Insecta; order Diptera; family Drosophilidae; genus Stegana; species Stegana nigrithorax. Next base: position 53,731 of record JBAMBQ010004393.1, on the reverse strand, counting down.
GTCAGTAGCAGATAAGCCAAGTGCTTGCGCCTTGGCTTAAACTTGCGTTTATTTCGGGCGTACTGCAGCAGCCGCAATATGAGCATCAGCAGCAGCAGCAGACGTGCAGGCAAGTGCGCCGAACCATTGCGCCTAACCATTGATTTCTTTGAGCTGGCCACAGCGGCCACAGTGAGCGAATGAACGAGTGAGTGAGCGTCTGTAGTTTGCCTGAATTGCCTGAATTGGCTTCGTTTGGTTACGTTTGGCTACGTTTTGGGTTGGGCTAAGCCGCAGCACGGATACTCAGTTAAATTAAAACATGAACGTTAAATTTGAAGTTCTTTTCCGATATACATTTTTTTGTTCACTTGTTTCTGTTTTTGTTATTGTTGTTGTTTTGTCTTGTTTTTTTTTTTTCATTTTTCAATTTTTTTGTTTGTACATCTTTCTTTCACTTCTCGCAGCCGCTTACATGCATGCCAACGTTGGCTGTTTGGCTATTGCGATTGTTGTTGTTGTTGCTGTTGTTGCTGCTGCTGCTGCTGCTGCTGCTGCTGCTGTTATATAGTGGCGTACAGTGTTGTGGGCAACGCCTGCACGTCTGCTTTGGCAGTTATGAAATAACCCAAACATGCTGCAAACGCTTTGGCTAATTGATGTATAATCTGCTATGCCATGACCTTGTTGCGTGTTGTCGAGCAGTTGCTTTCAAAATGTAAAATGCTTTATGCCCAGAAGTGAATGAACACGAAATGTGCTGCGCAACTGCCTGTCAAAAAATGAACAAAAAAAAAACGCAACACAAAAAATCTCTATATGTATTAAACAAAAGCCAAAAAAAAAAACTATAAAAAAAGGAAAAAAATATTTCAACTCTTTTTTTTTTTTAGTTTTTTGCTTTGAAAAGCGATTTTGTAGTCATATGTATGAAAAAACAAAAAGAAACTTCACAAAAGGCAATGCAATACTTTTGGCCACATTTTTGACTCACAGCGCACACATGACGCTCACACAGACACACACACACACACACATACAGAGTGACACATGACATGCAATGTGAGGCTGTGCATGGCGGCACGTATGGAAATGCATTTTTGTTGGTTTTATGCAATCCTATTTGCACGCAGAGCTGAGACATACATACATAACTCTGCCAGCGTTTCTTGTTGCTTTTTTTTATTAGCTTTATTTATATATACATATATATATATTTTTTTTTTTGTTCCTCGTTTTTCATCATACATTTTATTTTATATTTTTTTTATCTGTATATTATACAATGCCATTGAGTTTGACAGCTGTTGCTGTCTGTTGTTGTTGTAGAGCAAAAAATGATGCATGTTGGCTTGTCAGCAGCAGCAGCAGCAGCAGCAGCAGCAACAGCAACAGCAACAGGAAAAGCGCCAACAACCAACATATGCGTCTGCAGTTCTACGCCTATTTAAGTACCAAGAGACAGCAAATGATTTAGTGCATTTTTTACCGTTACTAATGTTGATAAGCAATGCAGATGTTTGTAAACGATATAATAACAACAGCAACAAAAACAACAACAACAACAGCAGCAGCAACAACAACGTGTGCAACGCCAAACACTAAAATGCATAATTAATCGTTATAAGGCGCATACACGTCTATGTAAGTCTTCAGTGTGTGTGTGTGTGTGTGTGTGTGTATCAATGCGCAGCAGCGCAGATATGGCAACACCGCGGCCGCACAAGTTCAACGTCGTTTGCCGATTTTGTCTATTGCATGTGCGATGAAAACAAAAACAAAACAACACAAAACAAAAACAAAAACAAAAAAAAAAGGAAACAAATAAAGCAGCAGCAGCAACAACAACAACAACAACAATGCAGCACGTTGTTGTACGTGCAGCCAAGTTAAGCAACAACAACAAAAACAACAAAACAATTTTTTGATGCGCTGCGCTGTGATGCTCAGACTGAGACTGCAACTGACTCGTCAGTGCAGTCATTAACAGCTTTCGTAATTTTATGCAGAACAACAGCAACAACAACAACAACAACATGAGCAACAACAAAAGCAACGTATGCTAAGCCACTCAACACAAGAACTGGCTCACTGCTTAACTATGCCAATCCCCCTGCCCCGTGCGCCGCACTTGCACATGCTCAGCTTTGCACTGCTCCGCTCTGCTCGGCTTTGCTCGGTTGGATTTAAGCGTTTTTCATGTTGCATGCGCGCTCTAATTTATGCAAAATGTTGTTCTATCTAACTCATTGCGAGTTTTTTTAAGATTGCCTTCTTGTTTGTTGTTGTTGTTGTTGTTGTTGTTGTTAATACTTTTTTTCGTTATATAATTGCTGTTAAGGCAAGTTCATGTGCGCATGTTTGCATTTGAATTATACATAGATATATATAAATATGTATTTGTTTTTTTCATTTTTATTTTATTTTATTTTTTATTTTGTTTATTTTTGTTTTTTTTATTTTTTTCAGTTAGCACACTCCCCAATGCAGTGTGGAGTCGGTCGCTTGGCATGAAAACCGGCAATAATTGCGAATTTCGCTTTGATTTTCAAGTTGTTCTTTTTAATTGATTAATGTTTGCACATATGTTGCACATATCATTTTATGTATCTTGCAAGTGAAATTCGTGCAACAGTGAAACCACTGCAGACATTACAGCATTGCCTAGTATTTTATTTTATTTTATTCTATTTTTTTTTTATTTTTCTTTTTGGTTTTTCAAGTCTTTGCAGTAAATGCAGTAGCAGCAGGTTTGCGTCAGCAGTGCCATGCCACACAAAGCCTGCATGTGTGGCTTCCACTTGCTCGCAAAAAAGCGCAACCGGACCGTGTTCCTTGCTGCAGCAGACCCGCTAAGCGTCTAAATTAGTCAAAAAGAATGCTGTTTACTTTTTTATTATGCATTTGTTCCAATAGATCCATGGCTGCTTTGCATGTGATAAACGTGGTCTCAGCTGAGCTGTCAATACGTTGTGTAAGCATTAGATGCTTAACTTGAAATTGCCAATCATAAAAAGTATTCTATTATACAAATGGCAAAAAGCATAGCACAGCACAGCACTGACATGAAAATGCTAAATACCTGAGTAAATTTAATTAAATGCATGTAATTTAGGCAAACAGCTGCATTAAAAAATCAACGAATTCATTTAAAATAATGTGCAAAGTGGTCTGCAGCAGCATCGCGCTAATCAGACCAGTGCAGCAAGAAATGCATGTGAACCCATAATTTTCTCATGCTGCCAGTCATTTCAGTTTGCACTTATTTTCTTCATTATTTTCGAAATAGCTAATCGTGACTTCTATTGCAGTGCTAATGCATTCCTGTAGCAAAATGATTTTATGCTTTTGTCAATTGATTTCGGTACAATTGTAAAAACGTCTGATTATGCCATTTGCATGCGCTCTACATATAAATGACTTTGAGTTTCAGAGTTATATTTTAATTTGATTAATTGTTGTTGCACTTGACTGACTTGACTTGCCGAAGTTTTTTTTTTTTCTTTTATTTTGCAGACGACTTTCGCGTACATATAAATAGTTGCTTTTATTTTAAATTACGTTCAAGGTCAAGGTTTCTTAATTTGCGCAAAATTACTCAAATTAATATTTTTGCATAATTACATATTTTACTTGCAAAACTAAACCATAGTACAATACAAAAAAAAAAATAAAATACACACAACCGGTTACTGTGCGCACTTCAGCCAAACAAAATCCTAAGCACTTTCAAGTATCATACAAACATAATAATAATAAAAAAAAAACAGATAAAGAAAAAGAAAAATAATATTAATACAATAATTCTCACATTGTCTCAGTTGTATGCCTTATTGTTGCTTATGTTAGGACGAATCTTGTTATTATTGATAAATGTGGCCACAGCGGCATGGCTTCTGTGAAATTGCCCTGCCTTGGCATAAATCTAAAACATGCATGGCCTACAGATAAGACAATTGATTGAGTAATCAAGTAAACGCAAAAGCAAATCGTTAACGTCACAAATTCTTGTTTAAGCTGCCATGTCATAAAACATGCACAGAAAAAAAAAGAAAAATAAACCAAAATATGAAAAATGAAATAGAGGCAAAAAAAAAAAAGGCACGCACTTACACAGGAAATTAGATTTTTATCAATAAAAACGGTGATGAGCATAATTAACATGCCAAACGCATAAAAGTGTTGACTCATTTTTGATGCAGTTACAATGGAAAACACATGTAACACGCGCAGATCAAGTGCAAGATTGTTGCAGATAAGAATGCAACAACAGCAACAACAACAACAACAACAGCATGTACAACAAAAAAGGCAAAGGCACATGTACGTGCATGGCATAGACAAACTCGAAGACGAAGTCAGAGTCACATACAAAGCGTAACATGTGTTAGCTGGAAATATGCGCGACACAGGGTCAGCCTTGTTAACTTATAGGCACACACATACACACACACACACACACACACACAGAGAGATACATATGTGCATATGCCTAGTAACACATTGCGGACTTTCCGTGTAAATCCCAGGCGCATGCGCACAAACAGCAATCATCCGCCCACGAATTCTCGGCCTGTTGATAAATTGTTGCAGCGGCACTCTGCGGCGGCACGTCACACTCAAGATGCTGCCACAATATTTTATGCCACTTTAAATTTAACTTCAAACATACCTACATACATACATACATACATACACACGCGCACACACACTCGCTAGCCATGTATGTTTGTTTGCATTGGAGCAGTTCACACCCGACATTCTTGTACGTTAACGCGTTCGTTAGCACTTTTGTGCTGTGTATGTCGAAGAAATTAGTTGCAAAAATAGCAATTGAGGCAAATGCTGGCAGAACTAACGGCATTATTGCACACACAAACACACAGACAAAGACAGAGAGAGAGAGAGAGAGAGAAAGAGAAAGAGAGAGAGTTGGAGAGATACAAACATACTAACGAGATCCTGTTCACAGCAAGTTTTGCAACATCAAACTTCATTAGCAAAGTAAAAGTTTGCCAAATGCAGTTTCGCTCTTAAGCACAAACATGTCAAGTATGAAATGCATTTTGAATGCTTAATGTCAGTCGGCGAGTGTGCGCCAAAGACTTCCTGATGCCTAATGCCTTTGACTGTGCAGCAGACAAACTTAAACTGCCAGACTGCCTAACTGACTGACTCACTGACTGGTCACTTGATAAACGGCCGCTGCTGACCGTCTGTGTCTGCCTGACCGCTCTACTGCCTACTGCCCCCCTGCCCGCCGGCCAACTGTGCACTTAACTTGCTTGCTTGCTTGCTGTGGCGCACTGCATTACTTGCACTTGTTGCCAACAACAACAATAACAACAACAACAACGATAATAATAATATTAACAACAACAGCAAGTGAGCGTCAAGCATTTGGCAAACATTTGATGACTTAATTGCGCATTTTAGCAGCATCATGCACAAACAATGCGGCTGCCAGCAGACAACTCTTCAGCCAAGTCAAGCCAAGCCAAGCCAAGTCAAGTCAAGTCAAGCCAAGCCAAGCCAGGCGGCCAAACGCAGCCTCAACAGATATTCATATCTGCGTTGTGCTCAGGCGTGCAGAGTTTATTTTGACAAGGCGGCATTTAGACATTTATATTTGTATTATTTATTTATTTAATTTTATTTTGCACGAGTTTGTTTTTTTTTTCTTGTTTATTTTGTTTTTGTTTAGTTTTTTTTTTATAAGTAGTTTTTGCTTTATTGCATTGAAATGTGTTTTAAGTGGTTGTTGTTGTTGTTTTGGTTTTTGTTGTTGTAATTGCTGTCATGTGTGCAGTGGACCCACACGATTTGCACATTTATGGCATTAATTTCTGTTACAGTTATGCCTTATGCCTTGTCTCGTATGCATGCATACACACACAGCACACACATACACACACATGCGAGAGATACACGCAAAAGGAAGTATTAGCCAACTGCAATCGACACTTGGCATTTGTTGCATGCGTTCGTGCAGCAAAGCGCATTAAGCCGACATGTAAAGCTAATCTATTTAACGTTTCAATGCACACGGCCATGCCCGGCCAGCCCAGGCCACGCCTGTTGCTCTTGTTTTCTCAGTGTGTGAGAAACTGTTGCTCTTGCTCTTGCTTTTGATAATTTGCCGCCGAAAAACCAAAAACAAAAAATACAAAAAACAAAAAAAAAAACAGAATGAACCAAAAATACTACAAAAAGTAGACAGAACAAAAAAAAAAAAAGAAAGACGAGTGAAAATTAAAAAATAAGCGACTAATATGTGCATTTCCGCTAGCAGCATTTGTGGCTTAAATATTTGAGTGCAGACGGACGCGCAGCTAGGCATGCTACACAATGGACAGAGCACAGCATAACAGAGCAGAGCAGAGCCGAGCAGAACGGAGCAGAGCACAGTCAAGTGCAACGCATCATGTGGTCATACTTGGCTAAGTTTTTAAGCTGGGTAGTGCTGCCACAATTGTAACACAAAACCTGTGTAGCAGCCAAGCCAAGCAGCAAAAAGCACACAAAGCAACTAAAGCAACAAAAGCAGACGATCGACCCTTCCAGGGCCTTGTCTAGGGCGTGCTGCGCTATGCTCCCTGACTGACTCACTGACTGACTGGCTGAGTGCTTCGCTTGTTGCTCATCAGTGCAATAATAAAAATGTAAACAGCATAAAAAATAAAAAACTAAAATTAAGAACAAAACAAAAATTACGAAAAAAAAAAAAAACAAACAGTAAACAAAAAACTGCAATAACCTGCAACTGGGCCTGTTGCTTAGTAAATTGTTTCCGTTGAAAATTATTTTATTTATTTTTTTTTTTGGCGGTTTTCTTTTTATGTATTTTTTTTTTTTTATTTTTTTTTTTTGGGAGAAAACGTCCTGCGCGCCACTGAGCATGTCATTAAAATTTATGCGCAATGTGTATGTGATGTGCATTTCTCACATACTCGCATGCAGTTAGCCGTGCACTTGCCTAGGGGTGGCTAAGACGTCATTAGCCCGGCAGTGTGTTTATGCCCGAAACAGCCGCCCGCCTGTCCGCCTGCCTCTGCTGCTGGCCGCAGTTATTCCCACGTTCTAACAGTTCTCTTGCTCTCCCTGTGTGTGTATGTGTGTGCAGTGCGCTTCCTCCATGCGCTGCCATGCGCTTCCCTGCATTGCCATGCGCTGTCATGCTGACTGTCATGGCATTTGCGTTCCACTGCTGTGCTGCAACTTGTTGGCGCACCCCTCTAAGTTTTTTGTGTTACTTGTTTTATGTTTTCGGTTTATTTTTTATTTTTTTCTGTTTCGTTGGTTCTTCTTGGTTTACTGCAAGAATGAGGTATCTCTTGCAGACATTACGTTACGCTACATTGCCTTTGTCGCTGTCCCTGTCTCGGACGCCGTTGCAGGCATGTGGAACTACTCTACTTAGCACAAACCTCGGCTGCGGTTGCACATTATGCAAGTCGCGGCAAAGCACCTGTGGCACTTTTGTCATTAACGCTGGCTAACTGCGCGTAAGCGCATCTGCGAGTGCCATAGTATGGTATGGCATTACAGTGGAAGCGCAATATAATGCACCGATTTTATTACGAAAAATATGTCATAACATTACGCGCCAGTAAATGTGCGTAGGAAGCTCAATTACCTTTTCTTTTAATTGTGCTTGGCTTGGTTGACTTCTTTTTTGAAATTCTCAAAGCACAATTTACAAAATATTCGTGGGTTCTTATAACAAAATTTTAAGTTGTACGCAACCAAAGCAGACCAGCGAAGGTTGACTTTAAATTAAACATTTCCAGGAAAACCACAAATTTGAGATGCCCCCCTGCTATAACATACGTTCAATGTATTATGTGCCAGCTACGTGAGTGCACGTAATTATGTGTGTGTGTGAGTGTGTGTGTATGTGCAAGACGCTGTCATACTGCAGCCCCGCACAATTTGTTAGATTTTTTGACTAACTAAAAAAATATGGCAAGCGACTTTATAAATATAAACGCACAAAATGGCATATGGCTAGCCTAGATGATTGCATAAATGACCATTGCCTAGAGATTTTTAGAGACACAAAGAATTTGAAGCGGAAATGTGCATAATTATGTTAAGCACTTATTTTTTTTTTTTTTTTTTTAATTTTTTTATTTTTTTTTTTAAATTTTTTAATTTTGCTTCTTTTTTTATTTATTTTATTTTTTTTTTTTTGCAATATTTGCTACAATATTATAAACGACGTACGAAGCCGTCATTTTTATTAAATGTTGCCAAACGGTAAACTTATGCACGCATGCGTGTGTATGTGTCATGTATCTCATACACAAACGCAGAGAAGAAGAAGCGAAACAGGCGCAACATGTCAACTGCGCTGCTGTAACTTGATAAGCAGAGCAATGCACTGTGTCCGTTACTCAGCCGGCATGTGATGCCCAAATGGATTCTGGCATAAATCATTTTATGGCATATGATTTAAAATTTAGCGCCAGCGACATTCAGTATAAGCAATTAATTAAAATGCTGCTAAGCTTAGCTAGCTGCATGATGTTCCCATCATACGATGATTTTACATAGAAACGCGCTGAATGAGTAGACATTTCAGCAGCGGCTGCAATTAAACAGACTGTGTGACATATTTTGATAAGCTATGGTGAAAAGTTCGTTGCGGAAAACGACAAAACGGCAAAACGACATTAGCTGAGGCTGAGACTGAGCTGAGCTCCTTGAGTGTACAGTGTACACGTTGTTTGACGTTATATGTTACGAACAACAATTACAACAACAAAAACAACAATAACAACAACAATGGCGCGACTGGAAGCTGTTTTCCCGAATGTGAGTCAGCCGGCCAAGTGTGTGCCGCGTCTGTTGTCGTGCATTGTACAGTGAATGAGCTTCGCTATGTAATATGTTACCATGCTGCCGCTGTAATTGCTTTATATTTTCCACTGTTTCTGCTTCTTCCTCTTTTTTACGCTGTTGTATTATGTTTGCTTGCTTGCTTTTTTTTTCTTCTGCTATTTTTGTTTTGTTTTGTTGTTGTTTTTAATTTTTGTGTCAATTATTTTATACGGTTTCATTTCTAAGTTCATTTCTTCACGCGCTTAATTGAATCAAGTTTTATTGTGGCTCAGAGCGAACTCAAAGCGTTCACTTCGCGTTGCTGACTGCTGCCGCAGCTTTTGTTGTAATTATGTGATTTAATTTAATGAAATAGTTGCGTTAATCATCATCATCATCATTAGTAAAAGCGTATTAAAAAAAAAACACAGAACACAAAAAACAAAAACACAAAATCAAAAAAAAAAAAAAGGTGCGTTTTGTGTGTGTGAAAATTTTTGACTGGTGTGAAAAGCAACAAAGTCAACATTAGGGCGTGAAATTTAATCGACAACAGCATTAGAACTGTATATGCACGAACTAATAAAAAAAGATATACTAAAAACAAAAAAAAAGAGCTAATAAAAAAGCAACAATAAAGGGAGGAAGAAACAGTCAAGCTCAAAGTTAGTAAATTGTTTTAAAATTAAATTAAATGGCAGCGCAGTATATACAAAATTAAATTAAATGGTAAATGCATGCTTGGGTGCAGATATGCGTTAGAAATCGATTTAGTGCAACTGCAGCAAGGCCCAAAACGCACTTTCGCCAGCCAGCAGCCTGAGAGTGAAGTGGCATGGCAAGCCAAAATGCAGCCAAGGCGGCCAAAATGGGGGGAAAAAAAATAAAACAGAAAAATAGAAAACTAGAAAAAAAAAAAAAAAAAAACAAAATGTAGAATCTAAGCAGCAAAGTAGCTGCCTGAGATTTCGTGTTAAACATGTAAAGCACACCAACGCCAACCAGCAGCCAGCAATCAGCAGCCAGCAGCTACTGTCCATGGCAAAATCATGGCACACCATGCCGCAGCCGCAGCCACAGCCACACTCACAGTCACATTCACAGCCGAAGCCAAACACGTCGTTGGCACTTTCACAATTTGCATACCATGCGACGCAGAACACCAAAAGTCGCTTACTCCGCTGCCGTGCCGTGCCGTGCCGTGAGTTGTTGCCTGCATGCATATTTAGTAGACTTAAGATTTGCAAAAAACAACAACAACAACAGCAAAAAAATCACAAAATCAAAAGAAGAAAAAAAAATCATAAAACACAAAATCGTGCTTAAATCTTTATGACACTTGTGCTAGTTTTTAATATTGAAGAGCTGCCTGTCGCCTGCTCCCTGCTGCCTGCTTTTGTCTTTGTGTAAATTTCCATAAAAAGTAAAGAAGCAAAAAAATATTTATACTATAAACAAAACTCAATGCAGAAAGTATTTTCGTGCTGACTGACGAGGGTAAGTCAATAAGTTATTAGCAAAGCAGCATGCGCCACTTTCAATTGGGCGGCACACATGGCGCTGCCAATTATACAGCAATTCTTATGAATTCCAAATTTTGTGCAATTCCACTCGTCGCTGCTGCTGGCCAAACGCTTACAGCTCAAAAATGCTGCTACTCTTGGGCATTTGAGAAAGTCACTTGATCTCATTGATTTGGGAAATTTTTTTTGCTGTATGCAAATTTGATAAATTTTCTGCACATATTACTTATGATACTTGAGAGGCCAAGCATGCACTTTATGCTAACAACTTATTGACTTGCCCTCGCATATGCTGAAGCTAAGTAAACTAAGAGCAGAAAGTATTTATGCGCTGGCTTAGCATAAAAACTATGCCAGCTAAATAAATGATGCTGCGCAAAAACACGGAAAGGGAAATACGCAATTGTTTGCAATTAAATATTCTTTTTTATTTTGTTTATTTTTCTATTTTGCTGTTTGTTTTGTTTTTTGTTTAGTTATTTTTTAAGTTATTATGTACTCCTTTTATGTGTGTGCCATTAGTGCTTTTTGTGCCTATGCCATATGCTGGCATTGTGTGTGAGATCGCCTTGACAGGCATTTTGCGGCAATGACAAATCAATTTGTTGCCAACCACACTTACAATTAACAAAAGTAATTGTGATAATTATATACACAAAGGCATTTACAATAAAGTAAAAAGAAGCAGAAGCAGAAGAATATGATGAAGAAGAAGAAGAGGAATAAAAGACAACGCATTAGTTGCCTTTGGCGTTTGCTAAGCGTTTTGCCGCATGAATTCTATGCGCAGACGCGCCATTCATACATTCATTCAGTCATTCAGTCACCCATTCATTGTTTTGCTTGTGTGGGCGCACTTAAGCTACTTTTGTCGCACATACACTAAACACTAACCATTACACTACACTACACTACACTACACAAACACAATTACAGGCAGACACTCACACGGACGAATGGACAGACGGACACAGATTGAGTTAGAGTTGGGCTTTTGTTGTAAGCAATTACGTTTGTGTTTATTTATTTATTTGTTTTGCTATTTTATTTGTAGCTTGGCATTTGTTGCTTACTAAATTGTATTGCCTGCAGGTCTTTAGTTTGTTACTTGTTTGCAATCATTTTATTATTTTTATGTGCGCATCAGCAGGCCTCAAGTAGCATACAAAAATCATGTTGTGCCGCCTATTTTCCCACTCTGGCACTCTCCCACTCCCGGTCTCTCACGCTGCCTGCGCGGCTGGCGCAGTCTCTGCGGTGTAGCCAGCCTCGGCAAGGCGTTGCTTAAACAAATTTATGCCACAGGTTAACGCGAAAGTGCGTTTTAGCCATAAGCTATGCAAACTTATTACCACTGAAGTGTGTGCGAACATGTTCGCCTTTGCCCAAACCTGTCTGCTAACCCAACACCGACAACAACAACAACAACAACAACAGCACATCAAGGCATACACATGCACAAGCAATCGATATGAAAATTGTACATTGCAGGCAGCCAAGGCAGAGCCGCCATGCCAAAGTACATGGGAAAATCAGCAAAAATTTAGTCAAGTAAAATGCCTTGTCAAGGGCATGTGAAACTGCGTTGCCGACACACGCAAGGCGCAACATGGCCGGCCACTTGGGCCAATGCTAGAACAAAAACCAAAAAAAAACAAGAAATCAAAAATAACCAAATAATTGCAAACTGCACAGAAATTGGCAAAAATTATTGGCAACTCATTTAACGTTGAATAAATTGGCAGTTCCTGTAACTGCACAGCAGACAAAGCCAATTCCGCTGCTGGCTGGCTGGCACACTGTAACTGCACACTGGGCCGTCTGTGCAGCATATAACGGATAGCATGTGCGCAGAACTCATATACACATGACAGTTTGGCAAAGCTGAATAATTTATCTTCATTAAAAAAAAAAAGAAAAGAAGAAATATTTTGCCTGGCACAAGGAATTATTCTTAATTATTGAAAAAAAAAAAAATGATGTAAAAAAAAACCTACTTAAGTTTAATATAAAAATATTAGAAATTCAGAAATTTCCAATTTTTTCTGTAAATTTTTGTTTTTTTGGTTTCGTTTTTAAATTTTGATTCTTTAACTTTGTATTATGTATTAATTTTGTTTCGTATTTTTTTTCTTTTTGACTATCAAATTTTTGCATAATTTTTAATTGGCATTGCTTTGCTGCTTATGATATTAATATTGCGGCCATTGATTAAAGCAGCAACTGGAAAAATGAATGCCCACAAGAAATAAAAATTATATATTTAAAAATTACAAAAAAAAAATAAAATAAAATGTCTGCATATATAAGCTCGAAAAAAACATTTTTTTTTTTTAATTTGAGCAATAGTGAAATTTAAACTGCTGCCTGCGGCATTTTTAAAGCTGCGCTTAAGCGGCATTAAATACATTAAAGTCCTGATTAGTCAAATTTAGAAAATGCCTGCTACGCTGCTTGATAATTGAAAAAAAACTGGCAAACTTGTCGTAGAATAGCTAAAAAGTAAATTGTTTTAAGCCAAGTGGCTTTTTAGGCCAAACCAAGTCGGCAGCGTTCGATAGCAGCTGCATGCAGCAAACGACTTAACTGTGGCCAGCTTTAGCTTAGCAGCAAATTGGCAGCAGTCTGAGAAAAGAAAGTAACTTTAATAACTTAAAAATTGCAAAATGCAATTAAAATTAAGCAAAGTTATGTGCGTCGAGTCGCTCTGCAGCTGAGGCAGCTGGGGCAGCTGGCAGCTAACTGGCGAATCGCATGTTTGCCCAGCCAGCCAAGAATGCCAAATGCACTTCGCCAGAATTGCCAGCATTTGAGTGAAACACTTTTGCATTAATTGTGCCACTGCCAGCCACAATTGGCCACATACGTATGCATGCATAGCCGCTGTAGGTCTCTCGGCATGCAGCCAACTGTTGACGCATGTATGTGGCTGACAATTTGTGTCGGCGCGTTTCTTGCTAAGCGACTGCAGCCGCCACTCAAAGGCAATGCAAACCTTATGGCACACAGCGACACAGTCCAAGCTTGCTATTCTGCAGATTTAGCTATGTAGCGGCAACTGCAGACGCAATGCCAGCAAAAATGCACTAAACCACTTGGCCAGCAGACTTGTCGTGTCCATATGACAAGAAGTACGTTGGCTGCATTGAAACTGTTCAGTTTAGTTTCTATTGTTCGCCCTTCGTGGCTTATTCCGTCGCATAAGCATAGGCTTCGTTTGTTTTGCCTGCCCTCCCTTGTAGCTCGCAGGATCTGCCATGGTGTTGTGTTTGTGCAGAGGCTTAATTCTGATGAGCTTTCATTCGAATATCGGCTTCACCTACTTAACTTTACGATGCCTTTCATCCGTTGTTTCACACACTGGGCTCTTCTCCTCCCATATTGTGCTAATTATAGTACACTTTATCAGCTATTCTCTACTTTCCCCATTTTTAAATATACCAAGATTCTTGATTAGCCCACTGACATTTCAACTTTACTGCTAAACATGTTTGCTTTAAATTATTATATTTATTAGGTAATAAATACACTTTGCTCCGCTCATTGCCGGTTTTCATAAACAATAAATATATAAATAAAAACATTTCCATACAATAGTTCTGACATTAGGTGCTTAAAAACAAAAAAATAAAAATAAATTCGTTTATGTGCCAACTATGCCAGCTAAAAGCAGCAAAGTCAATTTGTGTATTCTAATTATAATTTGTTAAGAAAGTCAAGTGAAGCATAGAGAAGGAAAGGAAATGACTATTTAGCTGCACAAGTGTAATAAAATAAATTTAAACTCAAATAAAAGTCTTGCATAATAAGTAAGCTTAAGTGAGCGATTACGAAGCGTTTTCAACCTGCACTTAACGCGAACTTGTCTTATTTGCCAAGGCAGCGTCGGGCCAACAACATCGGCCACGTACAGGTCGGGGGGTTAACACTGTAGCTGATGTGCTACATGGCGTATAACCACGATGCTAATTTTATTTGCGGTTTTTTGCTATGCTCTTCTGCGTTCTTATAAAGTTTGCTTGTGTTTTTTTTTATTTTTTTTTATGTATGATTGATTTTAAATTGAATTTCTGAAAAAACCAAAAAATCAATCAACGCTTGGCGTTGCTGTGTGCTGTCTGCTGTCTGCTGTTGACTGTTACGCGTATACCACTTGTTTCGCTTTGTGTTTTTTTGTTGTTTTTCATTTCTCTATGCTTTTTGTTTTTATGTTTTATTATTTATTGTTTTCTGTTGTTAATCAATAAATTTACGCTTTATATGAAATGATGTAGCCGTGGCCAAGTCGCAAACATGCTGCACAGTCAGTGTCCAAGTCCGAGTCCGAGTCCGTGACTGTGTTCAAGGCATAACAAGAGACAACAAAGACGAAGCTGAAATTGTGTAGTGAAGTGCGAATCAGGAGACAATCATTAAGCGATTAGCATTAAATTGCTTGTAGTATTGCCATTGTTTTCTTTTGTTTTATATCTCAAATGGTTGCTTGCTTTTTTTTTCGATTTTGTTGTCGTTTTTTTTTGTTTTTTGATTTGATGGGTCTTTACTATATTGATTTAGCAGTTGCGCAATAGCTGATAAACGCCGCTTGGCTATTATAAAATCCACAAGTTAGCAGCCAGCCACAAGACTTTGGGGCAAAGCAAATAAATAAATATATGGAAAAAAAAAACAAAAAAAAAAACAAAGAAAAGAAAAACAAGACACTGCGAAGAGCCCATGGCAGACACTTAAGCGCTTTCCAAAAAATTAATTGCCAGCCTAAACATTTGATAAAAGCCAAAACATGTTGTATGGGTTTTGTGTATTTGCTGTTATTGTTATTGTTGTTGTTGTTACTGCTGTGGTTTTTGTGCCTATAGATTTCTTCTGCTATGTGTGTTGCTGCTGCTGCTGCTGCTGCTGGGCGGCGCACAATTTGTCTGGCGACGAGCAGCAAAATAAATGAATTTCTAGCTTACAGCAACAAGTTGAAATGTAATTAATTTTTAATACTACAACTACGAGAAAACGACTTTGTTTTTTTTTTGTTTTAAATTGTTTGCTAACAGTTTAAACTATTTTCTATTTTTTTTTATTTTGCTATTATTTTTTATTTATTTATTTTTTATTTTGCTGTTTTTATTCATTTGTTTTGTATTTGTTGTTGTCTGGGTTCTTTTCAATTAAAATGCCATACATCATGATGGCATGGCTGTGGCCATACGCAAAGCCTGCACATAAGCGTTTCAATTAAAAAAAAAAACAAAAAAAAAAAAAGAGAAAAAACAACAGCACAGTTATGCGTTTTCTCAGGCAAATCTTTGAGCTGCGATAAAGGCACAGCAGCAGCGGCGGCGTCGACAGCAGCCGAAGTAGCGGCGACCACCCGGGCTTGGCGGCCGCTTAATGCCAACTTTAATTACCACTTTGCGATTTAGTTTGACGTGCCTTAAGTAGCCAACCTGTGCCCGCACAAAGGCGACCGCAACGCACACACGCACACACACACACACGCACACACGCACACGTGCGTACACCGTCTGCGCTCGGCAGTTGGCACTCGAGAAATATTTACGCAGCACTTTGTTTTTATGCTAGCTACTACATGGGGCCATTGCCAAAGCTAGGGCCACACAGCCGCAGCCTCAGACACAGACACAGCCTCAGCCCTAGTTTCAGTCACAGTGCCAGCTACTGTCATAGTCAGTGTGCGGTGTGTGTGTGTGAGTGTGTGTGTGCCGGGTGTGGTGTGTTGAGGTTTTTGCTTTGGCAAGTTTCGGTCAAGTCGTCGCATACTTTCTGCGCTTAATTACGCTTTAAACAGTCACAGGCAATCGGAGGCATTTGGCCGAGGCAGTCAATATTTGTTTATCGGCTGCCTTCGGCTTTTACAGCATTTCACTTGTATCGGCTGCCATTAGGCGCATACGTTAAATTGTTTCGAGTATTTGAAACTGCAATCTGCAGTTGCCTGCACTAATGAAACGTTTTAAATGTTGAATTTATTTGCCAGTGGCTCAGTTGCTCAGTTGCTCACTTGGTCACTTGCTCAGCTGTCTGAGCCCATCGCAAATCACATGCAGCATTTATGCGAAGCCGATAAAGGCCAACTCAGTTGCGTATCACTTGGCCATTAGTCAGTCGTCTACTGCAACTATAAAATACAAGCCATAACATTTTTTATAGGCACGCTGCCCTTTTAACTACTGACAACTGCCAGCCAACTGTCTGCCAAATGCTGCTGAGCAAGCTTAAACTTTCTTATAGACCATAAACGTTTTTATTGATTTTATAAAAACCGACAAAGAGGCCAATCAAACGAGACAAAAAAAAAAAAAAAGAACAAAAATATAGTTCATACCGGCCAATCAGCAAAGTTTCCCACATTTTTTGCATTTGTGGCTTATTTTTAATTTTTATTCGTTTTTTTTTTTTTTGGTATACTGAACTGTTACAAAAAACTTGGGCAAGTTATGCAGTTTGAAACTGATTTGCTTAGCAAAGTGGCAGAACAGACTCTCAACGTGACATACCCACTTGACAATCTTGCCACAGTTTGGTGTCTTCATCTCAACTGAAATCCATCAAATCTTTACTTTTTGCTTTGTTTATTGACAATCTGACTGTCTCTCTTAAAATTGGAGATTGAGATTTAGATAAGACTGGAATCACATGCCGCCTTATGTAAAATCCTACTTTAGGCAGCAGGCTAAGACTTAGCAAGTGGATACTTTAAGTGTGAACAGAGACTAGGGTCTACAAGTGTTTGGGCGCAAGGTCATAAGGCATTCCGATGCACCCCAAAATATGTGAAGGTGAATATTATTATTATTATTGTTATATATATAAGAAGATGATGTGTACGTGTGGCTCGCACAATGTAAGAAATGATTTATGTGTCATTATAAAAATTACTCATTGCGAAAGTTAACAGCTTGTAAAAAAAGAAAAAAAGAAGAAATCTGTTGCGGCTTATGGTCGGCAGAGTCATTAACGCAATTCTATTGAAGCACAAAAATTTCATTAGCATTTTATAGACCAAAGTCGGTTTTTATGTGTAAAGTATTTTGCAAGAGATTTTGTAATATCTGCTCTGCCGCAGCGCTGTGTTATACTTTTGGCCATTGGCACTGTGAGTACATAAATCAGCATGCTAACTTGGTCAACTTGATGCTGCTGGCCAAAGCTACCGATGCAAGTGGAAATTGCAGCCTGGCACGCAAACAAAAGATTTTCAGCTACCAACTGCAATCAGAGCAGCAGGCTGCGCAAAGAGGTAAGGGCAGCGGCAAGAGCAGTGGCCAGAGCAGAGATAGAGACAGGGGCAGAGTTAAAAACGCAGCAGAGGCAAAAGCAAAAGCAAAAGCGAAAAGACGACGGGCAAAGGCAACTGCGAGTCAGTTCGCAATGCAAATGAAGCGATAAACAACGATGCGTCTGTCTGCCAGGCAATCTGTCTGTCCAATCAGTCTGTCTGTCTGTCAGTTCAATCTGTCTGTCTGACTGTCTGTTTGACTGTCTGTTTGGCTGACTGTCAGTGCAGTTCTGTGGTTTTGCCAGGCCAAAAAAAAAAAAAAAATACAAAAACAAAAACAACAACAAGAAGAAGAAGAAGCAAAGTAAAACTAAAATCAGCATACGCGGCTTCGGCTTTGGCTTTTGCTGCGCAGCATTGAGGTGCGATTTATGAGTCGCATTTGCGCGGCATTTGCCTGCGAGCCGCTGACTCAGTGGCCTGTGATTAAGGCATACAGCAGACGCGGCATACACGGCACACGGTATGATGCGGAGTACACGGCGTGCACGCTTCACTGTAAAGCAAGATAGATATGCAGCTAGCCACGCACTGTCTGGTGCACTCTGCACTCACTACTGACAGCGCATAAGATCTTAATTTTTTGTTGTTGTTGCTGTTGTTGCTCTTGTTTCTTTTTTTTTGTGATCTTCTTGAATGCTTTTGCTGCTTGCATAAGGGTTTGGGGTTTGGGGTTTGAAGCTTAGGGCTTAGGGCTTGCGTCGGCTGTTGTTGTTGTTGTTGTTGCTGTTGTTGGTGTTGACGTATGCGCACAATGGCATGACTTAAATATTGGGTTATTAAAACGACATGTGGAATTTATGCTAAGTCTGCTGCGTATGTCCATAGGTGCAGCATACTCCAGGCAGAGGCACAGGCACAGGCACGCGGGCCAACGGACAGACAGACAGACAGACAGTCAGAGAGAGATCGGCTCGCATTTCAGCGCAGCTAATGCAAACTAAAAGTGACAAAGTGGCAGCGGCAGCAAACTGGCAAAAGGTCTGTGCACTGTTTTGCTGTGCTTTTTATCTTAACTTAAGCAACTATTTTTTTTTTTATTTTTCTTGATTTTGTTGTTCTTTTGTTTTTTTTTTTTTTTTGTTGCATTTAAAATTTATTTATGTTTGTTCAAGCACATTTTGCACAACTGTTAACAAACTGAATTTGTGCACAAACTTTTGCCAGTTAGTTGGCGGATTTATGTTTTGTGCTTTTCATTTTTATTTCCTTTTTATCTTACTTTTTTTTTTGTTTTTTTTATTTGTGTCATTTTTTTGGTTGTTGTGTTGCTGCTTGTTGCTTGCTGCCATTGAAAAATTGCTGCTGGTGTCAGTTTTGTAAATAGCCAAGCATTAATAAACGCCTTTTAAATGCTAACAAAGCGCAGACATGCGCGACACTCGGCTGCTGCACTGCACTGCACTGCGCCGCAGCTATCCTGCGCTGTCCCTTGGCTTTGTCCGTCTGTCCGTCGTTCTGTCGACTGCGCTGTCTGCCAAAGGCAATCTGCTACACATGACTACACAGCATTATGCGTAACCTTATATGCGTACTTAAGCATGCCGCTGCTATTTTTAACATATTGCTGTCAAAGGCGGCGGCTGCTTGGCTGCTTGGATCTTTCGCCTGCCGCATAAATTATTTAATTAAAACACCCAAAGCCCTTTTGGAATGCTAAAAACACACACACACACACACACACACACACACATACACGAAAATCAAAAGAAAGTTCAAACAGGTTTTTTACAAAATTAACACTTAACAAAATAATCAAATGTTTTTCCCTAAAAAGAAATTGGGCACCTACACGGTGAGTAATGATTAAAAAATGCATAAACTATGCACAGCAATGCCGCTTATCTAAATATATACAGTTTTAATATAAATCACTTGAAGCTTGCTTTATCACATTTAATAAATTTTGTTCTTTTATTTTATTTTTTACTCCCAACAAAAAACTTAGGTTAGCACTTCACATAAAGCATGAAGTTGCTTACATGACTTTGCATATGGCAACAGAAAAGTTTCATAGACAATTTTCAGCAAAAGGCTGTTGCCAAATTTTCTTTTTTTTTTCGCGAAGACTAAGTTTGTATAATTTTATCTTTGGATGATATATTTAATTATTTAGATTTATAAAAAATGCTCTCTATAAAGAAATGTTTAGCTCTGGATTGAATGCAAAGAAGTGACCCTCAATTATTAAAACCAATACAGATTTTTGATAAGCTTGGAAGAGTAAAGCAGCATGGAATATTTTTATAATGTGTTACAGCACATAACTGCTAAAAGTCAAGGGCAAATCGTATAAAATTTAATTATAAATAAAAAGAAAGAACACGTGTCATATGAGTTAAGTAAAAGAATGCGCTGTAGAGTTTCTAATAAATGACACCACAATGCATGACTTGGCCAAGATGAAATGCATACAAGGCCAAATTAGTTGCTTATCGAAAAGCTTGAAGTGCTCATTAAAATGAAAGCAGACTCCGCTCATATGCTTTGTGTCGAACTGTCTTCTGGTGGCGACGACATTTGTATGTTGCCGCTCATTAGAGCCATAAAATAGTCAATCACCTCGGGCCCAAAGGCATTTAAGTGCCTCGTGATAAAACTTTAATAAATTTGTAGCCAAGCGGCCAAGCCGCGGCAAGTCGTGGCTAGTTGAGGCTAGCGAGGGCAAGTGTGGGACAAACCCATGTGTTGCGCTCACATGTTTATGCGGGCCATAATCATAAGTCTAAGCCAAAAACCAATAATAGAAAAAAAACAAGAAAAAAATGAAAATAAAAAAGATAAAAAAAAACAACTTACAACTTGCGTCGCGTTGCAGCGACAACGTCATCGGATGCGTCAGCCGCGGCAACATTGACATTCACATTTTTGGTATATGTGCGCCAGCTGCTGCGGCTGCTGCTGCTGTTGTGGCTGCTGTTGTGGCTGCTGCAGCTGCTATCAATTTTGGCCAATTGTTCTTCAATATCGCTTAATTGCATATCATCGGCAATGGCCAGACTGTAGCAGTCAGCAACTGTTGCAGTCGCAGTCGTGTCAGTGCCATGGCTAACAGCAGCAGCAGCGGCAGGAGCAGCCGCAGCCCACTTGGCAGCACCAGAGCCAGCACCAGCTCCAGCTGCAGCGTCAGTGCCAGGGCCAGAGCGATCAGCGTCAAGTGCATTGACATAATCACGGCATTTGCTGTCAGCGACACTGACGCCGGCCACAACGCTGAGCGAATGCATCCAGAAGGCGTTTCGATTGCGTCGCATATTTAAATTCCGCAGATCGTTCAATGGCAGGCGGCAGGCACGCGGCCCATCGACATCATCGCCAGCACGAACACTGCTTGGCACAGTTAGCGTCTGCGTCTGCGTCTGTGGCTGTGGCTGTGGCTGCGGCTGCGGCTGCGTATGTGACTGCGGCTGCGTCTGCGCCAGGCTGCCGGTTAGCATGGCTACCTCAACATCATCGTCGGTCTCACCATTACATGAGATGCCCGATGATAGAAATGTGTCATCATGTGGCGGCGGGCATTTGCTCCACTGTGCTGCGCATGAGCCTGCTGCTGGCTGCCGCACTGGCGCAGTCGACGTGCCTTTGCTGTCAAGTGAAATTCCACTGCGCTGTGGCTGTGGCTGCGACTTGGACTGTGTCTGGGACTGTGACTGTGGCTTTGGTTCCGCATGCATTGTCACTTTGGTTTGCTGCCTTACGTGGCTCCTGGCGACCTTGGATGCTGTTGCTTTTGGCATTTTGGCCTGTGCGCGATTTTTCGAGCAATTTGCTTTCACTTTTTTGGGCGTCAACTTTGTCACGCTGGACATGCGCGATATGTGACAGCTGCGTGTTGGCAATGTTGCATTTGCATTTGCATTTGCATGTTGCTGCTGCTGCTGCTGTTGTTGCTGTTGTTGCTGTTGCTTGTTAGCCTGTTTAGCAAGTGGCTGCTGTTGCTGCGGTTGCTTCTGTTGCTGTTGCTGTTGTTCTGTTGGCTGCGAGTGCCGCCGTCGACTTCGACGTATGCTTGGCATATTGCGTGGAAACAATTTGCCAGCATCGTTCTGCGAACTACGCGATGTGCTGTCCACAATTGTGCTCTGCGCCGAATTTGTGGTTGCCACCGAATTCGCATTTGAGTTAGCTGCTGCTCCTCGCCTGCTGTCTGTGTGCTGCTGCAGCGCCGTGTCCTCGGCAATGCTGATCTCCTGATAGCATTTTGTGGCAGCGGCGACATTGTTAACTTTGCCATGCTGCACTAAGCAATTTTTCCACCAATTCTTTTTCACCAATAATTGCGCACGTTTGCCCAAAGGCAATTTTGTTGCTGCATTAAATTGCTGATTAGTTGTCGTTGTTGTTGTCGTTATCGTTGTTGTGCTTGTTGCTGCTGCTGCTGCTGTTGTTGTTATTGCGGATTTTGTTGTTAGCAACATTTTCGTTATACTTTAGCATAATAACTGTTTCGCACTTGTTTGCAATAATTCTATTTACTTTATAATTATTTTTTTTTTTTCTTTTATCTATTCTCACTATACAATTGATCTTTGTCGTCTTGGCGCACACGCGTAATTCATTTGAAATTCTAATCGTTGCCAATCAGTTGTGGCATGTAGCGCAATTACTGTCAGCAGTAATTACAATCCGCTTGCTCTAATTACGTGCTGAGCATACATTACAGCCGGCGTTAACCATTCGCGTCGACGCTTCGTTTCAAACTAAGCCTCAGAAGAAAGTTGCCAAACATCAAAACCAAAACAACTGGCCACCAGTCCCACCACAAGCGAGCCATTTCAACACACATTGCGTTCGCCAGTTTCACCACAGTCGGCATCACACCATGCATGCGCGCTCTTCACCACGATCGTTGCGCTCTTTGACGTTTTTAACGCTCTCGAAGGGAACATCAGCAGCGAAATTTTGAAAATCGAATTAGGTTTTCACACACAACCTGTCCGCATCATACACACACACACACACACATACATGACCATTTTGCACTGACTAGCACACATACATGCCTAAAAACGCCGGCGAAGCGCAGCCAGCCAGAGAAGCAAATTCTTGGCATTGCTTCAATATCAGGCAACATGACAAGCACATGAGGCCTCTCCGGCTTATGCTTAATATAATCCTTTCTCGATTTTGATGTTATCTTCGTGCGTTGTAACAGCCACGTCGCGACTTGTTGAAGACGAAGGCGAAGAAAAGGCAAGAACTAGTCAGATTTCGACATGCAAAGCCAGTTATTTTCTTGCCTTAAAATTTAAATTAATGCGCTGCGCATTTTCTGTTACGATTTTCGTTTTTAATTGTTAATGAACATAGTGGCTATAAAAGAGAGTTGCCACCTACGCAATGCGGAGAATAAAGGTGCATCATTGTGAAACTCACCATGCACACAACTTAGCCGTGTGTTGAAGTAATAAATACATTTAAGGTGCATTCCTGTTGGCTGATGCATGCGCATGCGAATGTGGCTTTTTTTTAATTCGCTCTCGCTGCTTTGTTGCGTGCGTGAGAGCGCCGCTTAGACAGAGGATTCGCGCATAGCTTGAATATTTCCGTTACGTCATCATATTTGGCAGCATCGCACTAACGACGATTTTCGTCTATACCGCCCCTCCCCATACTCTGAACACGGTATTATGAATGAGAATCGCATTCTAACTTTTTTGTTCATGATTTTTTAGCTCTTGAACATTTTCTAGTTTTTATGTTTACATTTTGGTAACAAGCTAAAACTTTCAGTTTGATCTATGATGTTTTGTGCAGCTTTTAATTATAAAAAAAAAAACTAATTAATGATCAGTGACAAGGCAACAATTTTAGGGCTACAATCAACAACCAAGTGTTAATTGCTACAATACCCTGCTCTCTGACTATGGAAAATGCCACATGCAAGTATGCGAAAAAGAAAAAAAATCAGCTTTTCAGGGAACGGCTGAAAATGTCAGCGTTTTCATGGCTTCACTTAAAAATGATATGATTTAACGCCAATCTGCCAGCTCATGTGTAGTTGGGAGTGCAGCAAAGTCTCACGTTGTCGCATATTTTGAATTTTCATCGTGTAAACAGTTTACTTGGTCAAGGCAAAGTGTAAACATTGCACAAAAAGACAAAAGAAAAACTTGTTGCGCTCATTAATCAGCAGGTTGTGACGATCTTCTGCGAGCTATACACGATCTTGAGCGTGTAACGTGAGTGATTTCCGCGTTTGAGCGTTTTCTTAGTTTTCCACGTTTTGCTATTTTTTTTTTTATTTTCTTTTGACCCAATTCTTAGTGCAGCCTGTTATTAGTTGTCAGTGCGATGTGGATGTTCTGCGATCGTGCGATGTCGCGTGTGTGCAAGTTTTTAAGAATTTATTGATTGGCCGATATCATGCAGCCAGAAAGGTGCGCATTGTAATTATGACATATGCGTACACTTTTTCTCAACACATAAGCTATCCATTATTGGCCGAAGTTGTTTTTTTTTTTTACTCAATTTTTTTCTTTCTGCCGGATAGCAAAATTCTGACCCATTTTAACTTAAGAAAATAAATAATAATTTACTTTTCTTAATACTCACTTTAGCAGTTTAAAAACGCATAAAACATTTTGTGCCAGCAGCAAGCGATTTTCCACAAACAGAACTGCAAAGAGTAAGGATAAAAAGGAGAAACGGAATAAGTAAATATTGACGTAACGTAGCTAATTACGGCAAAGTAATTAGCAAAAGAAAATCAAAGTGAAATATTTGGCAACACTTCTGCAAATTTGAGTAAATTGTCGCAAGTGTGTAAATAAAGTAAAGTACAAACATAAACAAAATTAAAATAGAAACAAAATACAACAACAACAATAAAGCATGTTAGCCAATTGAAATGTGTAACGTGTGCTCTGCTCTGTAAGTATTTTAATTGCGTAGCATACTTTCCCGCGCTCTCTCTCTGCCACCTAACGTAGCAGCATCAGAGAACATCAGCCCAGGCACCAGCGTTGTCAGCACTGCCGATGCGTAGTTGAATAACTTTTAATTAAATTGCGTCACAGCAAGAACAACAAGAAAATATGTGTTCTTCAGAGTAATTTGAATAATAAGATAAAAGAGATGGTTAGTTGCTGCCTAAAATTTACTTCTAGTGGACTTAAAATTATTTGCAAATTACCAAAGTGGGGTCGGATTGGGGGAGTACAGACTTTGCCTTCCAAATGTGATAACAAAATTTTCATTCTTTAACAAACAAAAGAGACACTTTCAATAATAATAAGTATTTTCAATGTAGCATATGCTAAGCAAATATTAAACGTTACTTTGTACGTTTTTAAACGTTATTTTGCAATTCGAATTATATATATTAACTATGGTGAGTGGTAAAAAAAAAAAAAGAAGTCAAGTGGTGCTTCTGAGAAAAATATGTAAAAGGTAAAATAAACTGCAAAGCAAAAAGAAAAAAAAAAACAAATGCATAAACACAAAAAAGTTTTTATGTGCGACAAAACACAAACCAAATACAAGACAACAACTATAACGACAACAATAATAACGAACGGCAACAACAACCGCAGCAACTTGCTGCATAACGTATAGGACAATTGTAAAGGTCGTAAAAGTCGAGATTTTAACGCGTCGTACACGTGTACTACGCGGCACATTGCAATGTTTTACGCGCACGCCGCTAACATTCAGCGCAGCTGACGCTCTGCTGTTCTGCTGCTCCGCTGCTCTGCTGTGTCGTCGTGTGCTTTACTCTTCTGTGTGATGTGGTGGGATGTGATGTGGTGTGGTTTGGTGAATGGAGAGTGCAGAGTGCTGGCGTGTGCTAGAAAAAGTATTAAAACAATTTACACTTTGTAAAAATGTAAAAACAAAAAGCGACATCAGTAACAGCAACAACAACAACAACAAAAACAATTGCAATAACAATAACACAATGTGCCATAGCAAGTGAGGGTGGTTGTTGCTATTTTAGTAGTTTGCGACGTGTTTGTAGTGACTTTTTTCTTCTGTATGATTTCACCATTGCGTCTGCTGCTGCTGCTGCTGTTGCTGTCGTTTTCGTTGTTTCTGGGGTTATTGTTGTTGTTGTTGTTATTGTATTTTGCTTACTAACGTCACAAGTGCCGGTAAAGCGTATATGGCAGACAATATGGCGCCTGCACGCGTTTTCGCACTGCGTTATGATGATTACAACGTAGCAATAAACGTTTGCAACATGTTAAAAATGCTTACGTGTAATAAGACGACGACACCGCACAGTGGCACAAAGCAGCTTAACAGCCGTATTCGTCGTTGTTACTTTACTATTTCTTTTTTTTCTTCATTTTTGCTTATAAGTAATGTCACTTAAGCGACACACATTTGCCTGCTGATTTCTGCATATAAATGAAAATTTTGCGCTTATTTGCATAAAAAGGCAAAAAAAAAAAAATTATAAATAAATTTGCTAGATTGCTAGAGAAAGTATTTTGCAGGCAGCAAAATTTTATAAAAGGAAGAAGAGAAAAAAAAATAAAATTAATTCCCAGTTGCAAGCAATCAGCAACAGCAGCAGCAGCAGGCGACAATACAGTTTATGTGTGTACATGGGCAGTAAATAAGCAGATGAGAGTGATTTTTTTTGTTTTTTTTTTTTTGTGTTTTTGTTTTTGAGCAAACCCTATATGCAAAAGATTTTGTTGCACGAAATGCCTAACAGTTAAAGTTAGATAGGCATGAAAAATACTTCCAAAATACTTCAAAGCTCACAACTGCCTGAGAGTAAATTTTCTATCTTTTTAAGCTCTACAATAAATAAATAAAAATATTTTGTAACTGAGAGCTGTCAGAAGCATTCAACCCGTCTAGCTGCCAGATGGCCCATTTGATCACAAAATAAAACTAAACCCACAATTACAAATATTTATTATAAAAAACAGTCTTGCATAGAGGAAGTGCCAACCAACGTCTGTGATCCTCAATCCACAAAGGTTCTTAAATGATTTCTTCTTTCATAGACTTGTACACATTGTATAATAATGCATATAATCAAAATCGTATATGAAAGTTCTAATTTATTTTTTGTTTATCGTAAGCTAACAACATTTGGTGTTTCTATTATAAAAATCTTTGTAGAAATCTGTGGATTTTTAAAATATAGACCATGTTCTTACTTTTACATATTTCTTGGCATTACTGTACTGTCGAGCAAATGACATTCTTCATTAGTGGCGCGTGTGCGACGCAACCCTTGCGCAGCTGAAGGCTGAAGTGGCGCATCATCTTGGTATTGTTATGCTTATGTATGTGTTTTCAAATCAAACAAATAAGCAGCAAAGAAAAAAAAAACAGAAAAGAAAAAAATAAAATAAAAGAACAGGACAAAACAAGGAACGTATTCAAGTAGAAGATATATATAAACAACAGCAAGGAAATAATAACAACGCGACATGATTGCGCTGATGATTTACAAAATGGCGTTGATGACAGTAAAGCAAATGTTTTATGTGCAATGACAGCGGCAGCAACGCCAACAACAACAACAACAACAACCAAGCAACAATGACGCCAACGTTTTTTACTTGGATTTTAATTAAAAAAAAAAAAACAAACACACACACACACACAAATAGGAAAAAAAAAATAACAAATAAAAGCGAAAAAATAAAATAAAATAAAATGTAAAACCCCAGAACGTCGCATCAACTTGCGTGGTTTCCTTTTGTTGTGCAACCTGCTGCGTTTCTAACGTTACATCTTCAACAGAATCTCCATGCCGCGTAAATTTTACGCCCCTTTAGAATGGCGACATTACCTTTTTTGTTTTCGATGTGTTTTTTTTCTGCTTTTTGTTGCTTACGCTTTTAAGCAATTGTGCCGTTGCCATGATTGTTGCCACGACTGTTGCTGCTGCTGCTGCTTTTGCTGTTGCTTTTGCTGCTGCTGCAGTGCGACATTTGCTTTGTTATTTATGACAGCGTCGCCTTGCGCCACGTGATGCGTTTGCTTATAATATTCGCTTTTAGTTTTTTTTTTTGCTTTTTATATC
Source organism: Stegana nigrithorax (assembly GCA_037044495.1). Lineage (NCBI taxonomy): Eukaryota > Metazoa > Arthropoda > Insecta > Diptera > Drosophilidae > Stegana > Stegana nigrithorax. Next base: position 26,118 of record JBAMBQ010004393.1, on the reverse strand, counting down.
TACTTCGGTTTTGTAACATGCCCCTTGTGCCAACGTTGAAAGTTGCAGGAGTCTGAGTTCAACTTTCTTTACAATGCAGCATTTTCTGTCACTTACAGCTGAGCCGCGACGAGTTTTTCGCCTAATTGCGCGAACAGATACTTATTCCATTATACGCTTTTGTACTAAGTATGTACTGCGAACGCATAACTGTAGCCAATGCAGCGATGAATAAATGTTACTTTTCTGCTTTCAATTAACTAAAGCCCAAGTGAGAGTTGATCACATGTGTCCATGCCTTTTAGAGCATATATGTCAGGGAGCATGTTAAGCAAAAGTATTGTTAATCCCTGCGATCTCCATTTAATTTATAAGCATTTGAATTAATTTCATCCAAGTGATTTTTTTTGTTTTTTTAGCCAGGCTAGGCTTCACGTGTTTGCGAAAATTCCTATGCAAGTCATTGAACTTGCATTTGCTCTTGGGATTAGGGTTGGGGGGAGGGTCTTAGCATGAAAGCATTTGAGCCTGAAACCTCTTTGCAGCTCACACTAAGCAATGACGCGACAAAATTCTTGGCCATGTATCTGCTGATAACTTAATTCGATTTATTAACAATGTTCGCAGCTTGAATTCATCATCATGCTCATCATCATGGCTTCTCGGGTCAAGTGCCTTTGTCTGTCGGACTCTGGCCAATTGGCTTTCTGTCTGCGAGCACAGCAGCATGGGCAGGCAGACGGACGGGCGGACGGGCGTTTATGATGTACGAGTGCCTAAGCAGCCAAGTCTGTTGCCATACGAGAAGACAAAGATTTCATTAAACAAACATGTCTACTGTGATATGTCTGTCTATACACTAGCAAATACTCATGCACACAATACATGTATCGGACTCATTTTATCACAGTCATTATCTTGCATTTCTTTGCATTCGTGCATTCATGTTTTGCTCATAAGTAAGTGCAGATTGCACGCAGATAATGCAAGGGCCAGCCTCAGTCTTAGACCAGGCCCCGGCCCCGGCCCCGACACCGGCCACAGTCCCAGACAGCAACTGTGCGGCCATGCCATGTGCCTCGTGCTAGTTTCAGGCTAAGCCACGTAATTAGTTTTAATGAGTAATGATTACGATATTATAATCATGCGACTGCAATGACGATGTTCATGCCAATGATGATGATATTTGATGATGAACCAAATTCTTGCAGCAAAATGACGCAATTCTTGCGCAGAGACTCTGTAATACTTCTACGCTTCTGCCTCTGCCAGCAGCCCTTGCGTACGTGTATTCCTATTTCGACTTGTCATTATTCATTAAGAAAATCTGATTGACTCGACTGCTTTACGATTTATTCATTCACTAAGCGGTTTCACTGTACAGCTAAGCCGGTTGTTATAAAATACTCTTGCTTTCAGTTGTTGACCCTGGCAGTGTCAAATTGTCATATGACAGGCAAACTGACAAAATACTTGAAGGGTGCATGAAAACACAAATTTTATAAATTCGCTGAGACAAGTCGCCCGTCTGCAAACGAACGCCTGTCAAATCCTCTGGGGCAAAAATTTTCTAAACAATATGCAGCAAAACTGAAATCATACGCACGATTGGTTTGCTAAGCGAACAATTATATGAATAAATAAAATAATAATTAGCCAGTAAGTCAAAATAGGAAAAAAGAAAAAGAAAAAAAATAAATACAAAAAAAAAAACAAAACAGTCTTACAACGCATTGACAGCCGCAACAGTCTACTAAGTCATCCAAGCCTTGCTAAATAAGTGATTTCATTTATGACAGCGAAGTTTTTTATAATGCAGTTAGAATAGCCATATGAGGTATGCCTGCCAAGCAAACTTTAGCTTTAGTTTCTGCAATTAGCAACTGGCCAATGCATGTTGCTGAACTGCAACTGTCGTCAATTTCAGGCCATTTAACAGTTTGGTCTATTACAAGACAAACCATGGCGGCAAAGTAATTAAATAAACAAATTGTTGCACTTACAAAACCTCAGCAATTTTAGCTAAACACTTTGCATAAGCAACTACACACACACACACTCACAGCTGGAATAGTTTAACAAAGATGTATTCTCAAAATTTATTAGCCAACAAGAGGCCAGCAGACTTCAGTTAAGCCTTTGTAAATTAATTATAAATTTTAATATTTCGCTGCTTGGATGCAGTCTCTCTTCTAAACCACTGATCCAGGCCCAGGCCAACTATAGCCTAAAGCAGCAACAGTTTACGCTATGGTCAGTCTAATATTTGCAAGAGTTTTGACTGTGTGTTCCTGTTATTTATGACTTATTTAAATGCCCTATAAAGTGAAGAACACACAGCACAGCTCAGGGCCGTGTCAGCGTGAATGTGAATACTATAAAGCACGTATACGACTCTGCTCACGACTGAGCCAACAAGAGCCAACTAAGTCATAAAGCGTAGCAGCCCATATATGCAATTGGCATGACGGCCTTTAATCGATTTCCACTTTTTACACTAACAATTAAAAACTCATGTTTAGTAACAATTATAAAAATCGAAACGACAACAACCACAATTACAACAACAACATGCACAAACGAATTAACTAAACACAACACATGTTTTTATTTTATTTTATTTCACTTTTTTTTTTTTAATGGGTTTCGTGGCGCATGTTATTCTTTTTTCACAATTTTTGAAATTTTTCATTTGTTTTCCAATTTCAATGCCGACACAATGCAATTCAGTTAAAGTTTTCACAGCACTAGAAAATGTACTTCGACAAAATACGAATTACGCAGTTTTTGCTTATAACATCAGCCATCAACGTGGCACTCGCCGTCAATTTTAAAATTGTTAATCTTAAGTGCGTTCCAAATGATGCGCAGTTCATCGAGTTCCAGAGCTGCCGCGTGAAGCCAATCAGTCGCAATGTTACCGCAACGACGATTTATGGCAAACTCTTGCAGCTGCCAGTGACAGATTCTACAGTAAGCAATGTACAATTCCAATTTGCAATGGAATATTATAGACAACATAGATCTGCAACTGAAACATTAAGCGCTGCTTGTGGCCGAAAAGCAAAACTTTAAGCTAGAGAGGACCCATGCACCCTAGCGAAGTAATTAGAAAAAAATGAAAAAACTAGAGAAGATTGTCAAACATGTGTTCCCTTAACTTAAAAGGCATCAGAACATTTTGGTAATACATCAGTCCTTGGCATTTGAGTGAGTAAAAGCTTCAAAAAATTATGGTTGGTATATGTGGAGGCAGAGTCCGGCATAGAACTATGCTAGCAACTATAGGTTTATTTTCATCAGGTGAATCATACTAAGCAATCCTAGTATGTTATATAATACAGATACATATATTCTTATTTACATACATATAGATTAAAATCTGCCATAACCAAATAGCAAAAGTTCCGATGTTTTTTTAATGTTATCGGAGCTGACCGGTTATGGGCATATATTTTGTATAGAAAAATGTCTGTTCGGTTATGGGAACTTTCCCTTTTGGGGAATTTCGTTGTACAGTTCACAAGTTAAGTAGGCTAAAGCAATTATTTATTAGTTGAAGTGTATTATATGTAGGGGTCACGTTTTTAAAATCTGTCTCAGTTTAATATTAATGCAGATTATGATTCTCAGGTTGTGATCGAATGTAGCTTGAGATCAGCTCAAGCAGTTCGCATACAGGAATGTTAATTTCTTAGCAAATTAAACAACCGTTGCAGCAATTAACTCAAGCATTTACTTGAAGTTAAAAAGCTTATGCTGATGCCAAAGAATTTATGTTTTATTTATCGTTAGGTGAGTCTGCATGTGAAACAACGTTGGGGTCTGCAACAGACGATATATGGTTTTCAAATCGATGCTTGCGCCTTTCTGCGCAATGTGCGTCGCAATCGTTTGGCTGAGCTCTTCTATAAAACGGCCGGCTTTAGCAAATATTCAAATTTGAATCACACCTGCCCCTACAATGTAAGTAGTATGTTATGCGGGATTCAGCAAATGTTTGCCACACACACACACACACAGATTTACATGAATAATCTGATCAATATAATGTTTAGCACGACATCAGCGTTGACGGGCTACGCATGGATGCAAGGATGCTAAGCGTGTTTCCGCTGCCAGTCAACGATTACGCAATCCAAACGAATTGGTTTGTCTACAACAAACATCGCGCAAGCATCATTTTCTACATAAAGATAAGCAACTAGCTCACAGTCAGTCTAAGTGGATCTATTAAGTGACAATTAATGAAACATGTCAATGCACGGCACACACAGCACACGGCACAGAACTCACGGTACACAGCATACAGCACAGCAGCAGCAGGGCAATCGACACTCAGTACACACAGCACTTGGCTAAGTGTGTTTTAATTACGCTAATTACTAAATTTTCTTATTTTTTTTTTTCTGGTTTGGTTTTTTTTTTTTTTTGTGTTATTTTATTTTTGCCACATGCAGAAGTATCGTGCTGTGCTGCTGTGTGCTGCTTAGTTTTATTGCGCATTTAATTTGAAAATGTTTTCGAAATTTTTATGCGCTTTCTGTTTGCTAACTTTGTGGCATTACATAAGCCACGGCACACAGATCGAAGTCACCAAGCTGCACTGCCAGGCTGTGGATGAAGGACTTGGCTACTTCGAAGTATGCGACATGAAAGCCATTAGCCGCAATCTAACCGAGTTGTCAGTGCATTTCAAAGTATTGCAATTTCCCATTGTACTCACGGTGAGTGCGTGACAAACGAAAACACAAAAAAATACAAAAAAAAAAACCGAAAGAAACCCAATTACAGTTTGAGACGCAGATACGCAAAGCCGCAAGCCGCAATCGGGCCATTTATGCATTTCACACCGATGCCTGCGCCTTCTTGGCCAAGAAGCGGAGCAGTCTGCTGACCTCATTCTTTAACAAATGGCTCGGCTTGGCGCACTACAGCAACATCAATCACACGTGCCCATATAATGTGAGTTCGACGTTATTCTCTACGCACCTAAGCGATGCAAAGGCAAGTCAAACTGAAATCGTGTATGTCTGCTTTTTACTCGTACAGCATGATCTGATCGTAAGCAAGCTGCCGCTGGAGAATGATCATCTGAAACTTTTGCCGCTGCCTGTGAACAGTTATGTCATCTACTCACAAGGCTATATGCACAACATAGAACGCATCAAATTCGAGTTACACTTCACTGTAAAAAAATAGTTGCACCTTACCAAAAATGTCTGACAGCTATCGGCACAAAATGTTCATAGTTAAACTTCTCTATAACGAACTTCTCTGTAAAGAATCTATGGATGTTCAAAAAAACAAAAACCTTTTGCTTTTTTTTCGATATTCTACGAATTTGTTATACAGTAGTTCGACTGCATACATGAAACACATTCTATTTCTTAATTTATACATTTCTTTTTATTATTTTGTTTATAAAATTAAAATTTAAATTAAATTTCAAATGCAAACTTAAAACATAATCAATTTGACTTCGAGATTATTAATTTTTCTCAGGTATCGGCAATAATTGTTAAGCAAGCGTATAGACAGCGACAATTGCAGTCACTGTAATGCAAGAGTTAAAGCAGACTTTTAGGTGTTACTTTTAAAGCAACTTTTCATGTTTCAAATGTTTGCAAAGATTGGCATTCAAAAAATTTGCCATTTTGCTGCAATTTGAAGATGACAGTTGCCAAAGTGCCACAAAGCTTAATTCACTTATGCAGCAAAGAAACTAAAATACCAGAAAATATGCTTATTTAATTAAAAATAGTTATTTGCTAGAAATTGTGCACAGTGTAGGCAACATCTCTTGTCTGCATAAGTTCAGCTAATCGAGTGTCAACTGTGGCTCTTGCCGTGTTTGGCAGTTGTCATGTCACTTGAACAATGACTTACTCATGCACCAAAACCAACATGGCATAATCAACAAAAAACATTTGTAAATAACTGTGAAAAACAAAAAACGCTGAAGAAGATGCAGACGAAGTGTCGCAATACTTAAACCTTTCGCAGACATAGCTTTGACATGCTACAGACGAAGCGTCATTATCATCGTTTTTTTGGCTGCGAGTTGTGTTTCGCCAAACTCATGACTTGCCAAAGCAGCCAAGATTTGCATAATTAGCGTCTAAGCTGACTTTTGGTTTTTAGAAAGGTTCTGTTAAAAGGCTTTGAACTTTACCTCAGCAGGCTTTAATAATAAAAATATTTTTTTTCTAAGCAGCAAGAACCAGCAAATAAAAATGAAGCAAGTAAGATGCTTCGAGGGGAAAATATACTCAAAATTTATGTAAATACGTTCAATGAATTTTTATATTTAACAAATATTGAAGTTATAATATTTATATATTTAATGACTGTAAAGTTTATTGCAAATGTTTAATGTTAAAAATCACAAAGTTATACTACAACAAAATCTTCGTTAGCCTTACAAAATAATCGCGACCATGGGGTATCCTTTTATGGGAATTATGCATTTTGTTCGATTTTACTGTACATTAAAATGTCAATAAATTAATTTAAAATAATTAGCCGAGCTGCGCTTATTTTTAAATTTAATTTTTACAATTCAACGCGCATACTTCCCTTTTAGCACAGACTCAGAATATGCTGCTGCTATGCAATCAAAGGCAAAAACTTCATTGTAGCATAAAATAGACGCAGAAAAATGCTATCGCATCAAATTTGTACATATGACACATATGTGCATATAAGTATGACATAGATACAGAAGCCAAAAAGTTGACTTGAAGCCATTGGCTGACATTTGCTGTTACAAAGTCATTGCTGAGCGTTGCTTTCCCATAACTTAACATAAAGTCATGACATGTGCAATTTGTTTTAGCAAATAACAACTAAAATAATTAACAGCAACTTTCATGCAAAAAATTATTTAGCACACAATTGTCAAAACGGGCAGAATAATGTTGCTCAGTTGCTCAGTAGCCGACATGACAATGCCAGACTCGGTCCATGTGGCAGACATGACGGATCTTACACCTTGCCACATGAGCGGCGGCGTCATCGGCGACGGCGGAAAAAGTGAAATGCGCATGCAGCAAATGTCACACTGACTGGCGGACTGACGCTCGTTTGTCCATCAACTGCGCTGAGCGGCACTGAGTAGCGCATAAAAAGCAAAAACAAATAAATAAATAAAAATTAAAATGTAAAGAAATAAAAGTAAGCATTGTGCTGTGCCTGTGTGTGTGTGTTGCATTAGCAAACAATGTGCGCATAAAGCAATTGCTCATGTGTCCGCCAGTTGGCAGTTGCCTGTTGCCTGTCGCCTACTGCTCAACGCCTGCAGCATGTCGCTTGCCTCCTGCCTCCTGGCCGCTGCCCCCTGCTGCCTGCATGTGTCAGCAACAATAAAAGTTTACATGTTTTCACTGCTCATGACAGCGTGGCTGAGTGCCTGAGTGACAGTGTGTTGAACACATAAAAGAAAAAACCAAAAAAATAAAAACTAAAAAAAAAAACAATTTCTATAAAAAAATTCTTATTTTTTTCCACTGCTATGAAAAGTATTACACACACACACACACACACATGCAGCTATACTAGAGCAGCACATTGCATTTTTTTTCTTTTTATTTTGCAAACGTTAAACTTCATTTGCATTTATTCATCATTGCTAATGGTGACGTTTTGTAATTGTGCACGTGTCAGGCAGGATGCGTGCGTGCAGGCACAGTCACGAGCAGAGTCACAGGATCAGGCATAATTAAATCTACACACACACACACACACGCTAACACATAACTTAAACTCACAGCGCTGCCAGTGCGTGTGTGTGTCAGAATACTGGCAGCAGCCACTGTTGACAAGCGTGTGGCAGTTTTACGCAACATTATTAATATAAAATATTATATTGTATTGCCTTCTGTTTTAGCTGTTGCCTTGTTGTTGTTGTTGTTGCTGTTGTCTTGCTGTTATTATTTGTTATTTGGCAAACTGTCAGTTTAGTTATTATTTATATACGCAATAGCTGCGCATCTAAGGCATATCACAGTCGCAGCTAATCAAGTGTCAGGACCAAGACTCACTTGCCGCTGGCATAACTGCTGTGTGTGTGCTTATGTGTCTGTGTGTATGTGCGTTTATATAAATAATTAAATTCTTAATTATCTCATACACTTAGCTGCTGCTGCTGCTGCTTAGGTATATCAACTCAACTCATGCCGTGTGGTATGTATTTTAGTTTTATGTATGTGACAACGCATTAAACCTCATTTGCCTATGCCCCGCGCGTCATTTGCCTTTAGCCTAAGCAGGCAGGCAGGCAGGCATTGTCACATACATTTAATTAATTTTAATAATGCATAGCTCTGCCAGGCACAAGTTTGGCATGTAAGTAGTTAAGCTCAGAGTGTCAGCGTGTTAATGAGCAAATTAATATTCATTATTAAAGGCGAACGACGTAAAACGAACGATGAACGTTGAAAGCTCAACGCTGAACATTGAACGCTGTGTGGCTAAGACAGACGTGGGAGGCAATAAATGGCACAATGTCATCACAGCACATCGCATCGCATCAGAGTAGTGCACTTACCTGCAAGTTGATTGACTTCTAATCCAATTAGAGACGCACAGCGTTGTCTTCGACTTTTGATGCTTACTTGGCAAGGTTAGCAGCAGAAGAAGCCAAATGAAATTAAGAAAACTTTAGCCTTTAGCGGTTTGTTTTTCTTTTGTTTCTTGATTTGTGTGTTTTTTATTTATTTTATTTTTTTCGTTTTGCACTTTTTTTTGCCGCTTATTTTTTTAATTCTTTTGTTGTTTTTTGTTTACTTTGTTTGACTTGTTAACTTGCTGTGACAATTGCTAATAGACTAAGCACGCGCGCGTAAGCTAAAAGTGGGGGAGCTGACAAAAGTACGAATTGAATTCAATTTGTAAACATTTCAATTTTCACCTTCGTTACTCAATTAAATGTGAACTGCTGTCAGGCAGGCAGGCAGCCAAGCAGCAGGCAAGCAGGCAGGCAGTCAGTCGTGTGCGAGTGTGTGTGTGTGTGCATGCATTATGGCATAACTTCACTTAATCTTCTATGCAAACTTTACCCTTTTGCGCAAAAGTAAAACACTTGAACTTGAAAATGCACGCAAGCACAAAATTCAAAAATCAACGTAGCGGAAATTGTCGCGCCAAAGTAACGCAACGCAACGCAACGTAAGGCAACGCAATGCAGCCGTCTGCCACGTAGAGTTTTACATGCGTTATTGTTGTTATTATTATTGTTTGTTGTTAGCACAGGCAAGTGTCAGTTTTTCTTAGCTTTTTTTTTTTTATTTGTTTTTATTTTTGTTGTTTTAGAAAAAAAAAGTATGTAAGTTAGTGTAAATACGCACAAAGCACAAAGTAGCAGAAGCGAGTAACGTTTCGAAATGAAACAAAATGAAGCGCGCGCGCGAATAAGCGAAAATTTTTCCGTGCTTGTGTCTTGCTTGGCGCGTTGACAAACCGCAACTGAACTTTGCTACGTGCCAGCAAGGACGTTTCTATGCGACTGGTGACGGTCTGTCTGCGCCGTCGAACGTCGAACAAGTTCTTGTCCTCGTCCTCGTTGTCGTGTGTGTGTGTGTGTGTGTGTGTATGTATGTGTGAGAGTGTTGCCACTGTGCACGGGCATTCGCCAGGCGATTTGCTTTCGCTTGTTGCAAGCAAACATCAGCGTTCAAAACATGTTGCATACGCACAGGCGCAGTTGCAAAATCAGCAACGTTGCCGGCTCATCGTGGCAGAGAGCACATGTTCGAAGCAATGCTAAGAGCAACTTTGTTGTTGCTTGCTGTGCTGCTTCGTTACTGCTACTGTTGTTGCTGCTGCTGCTGCTCTTCATTTGCTGTTGCATGTCATCCGCTTTGGATTTTTGGATTTTTGTTTTGAACTTGAAACCTTTGTCCAGCTGATTTGAAACAACAGTTGCTTAGTGGCGGCATCGAACGTTTCATGGCAGCCAGCAATGAATTATGCCTGCAGTTGTCATAACAAAACATAAGCACTGCGAATATACACGTACAGTAGCTCAGAATAGTATTCAACACTTGCTATATTATATATTTAATTGATCAATACCCTATAATGCATTATATAAGTGCAGCATGTCCAACGCAAGGAGAAGTCTTTGCTCCACATTTGAGTGGTGCATCGCATATTATGTCAGGATCACAGGACAGTTCACTAGACGTTCCTTCTCATGTTTGTTTCTTATAAATCTGCTATAAGTTATCCAACATGTTTGTGTTCGGGCAAGTTCGACAGCTAATTGATAACAAACTCAGCTGATAGGCACTGTGATGAAATCATTCCCCGGCATATAAATAACAATTTTCCACAGCTTTGTGCGGATCAAAAGATCTATAAGCTTTATAAAATCAATACAATAATTTTACATATTTTCTATACACTATATGTATAATTTTTTTAAACTTGGATATGTCACAGAACTCCTCCTAAACGACTGCACTGCTTTTGATATAATTTTTTGTGTGTGTTTGAGTAGTTCCATAAATGGCCACCTGTGATCGGATTCCAAGAGTTTTTTTTTTTTTAATAATGACGATTTTTTTTTTTTTAATATTTTTGGCATCTCAATATGCATAACCCCAACGTTCTACCAGCATAAAGTTTTTCGACTCCACTAGTATATTTATATTAATGAATAATTAGCTATCGGTCGTACGAAAAAATATTATAATAGGCGACATGCCCAGCAATATCAAAAAGAAATTTCAAAGTCTCTCACGACGATGGAATCTACGAGTCGATGAGAACCGGAGCTTTCTCAAGAAAGAGAGAGAGAGAGACAGAGAACAAATAGTTTTGATCCGATCAGCTAAGCGATTAAGACGTCGGAAATCTTGAATATTTGAACACACTTTCAATATTCGCTTTAATATATAAATTGATAAAGCATGCATAACATATATAAGAATAAGTTGTCTTTTACTTGAAAGCAGAATCCGATCTATTTTTGTATAACATCATATAATGAACAATACGAATATAAAAAGACTGGCGCCTTGTGCAACAAACAATTAAGCTGCGGTGTACGTTTATTTTTGTGAGTAATTGTTTGAGATTTATGAAGTTCGTGCTGCTTATATTGCTTTTTATTGTTCGGCTGCCTTTTGGTTGCCTACTTGGCTTGTTTTGATGTTGCCTTTGGTGAATGCTGCCTTGCGCTGAATAATTTAAACCGCGGGCGCTTGTTATAGGCTGCGGCCGCAATGGGAGCTTTCATGCCTGCGTAGACGCTTGCTATGCTTCACTGTGTGTGAGCCGTAACCAGGCAATCAAAATAAATTGCTACCAACTTGACTCAATAAGCCAAGCTCAGACGTGGCGCTAATTGCGCCTTACTCTAATTAAAAAAGTAACAAAATGAGTTGAAGTAAAAGTGAAGGCGATGCCAAGCCAAGGCAGCAGCCAATTGCCAATCGCTGTCTGACTGCGTGACTGTGTGATTGTGTGACTGTGTGATTGTGTGGCTGCGCCGTCCGTTTGCTGTGTCAGGGCTTAGCCATGATAGCGCATGAAAATTAAAATCAATCAGTTTTAGTGTTAGTTAAACCCTGACAATAATGCTGCCACTTAAGCCATCAACAGTGCCAACGTCAGCTCCAATGCCCAGCCACAGTCACACCAACATCAACAGCAACAACAACAACAACATATTAAACTAACTGTGCAGAAGCACGCCAATAGCTGGCAAGACATTTATGCCACCCTAGAGATTTGGCATTAGGGTACATTGGCCATGGCTGCTGCGGCTGTGGCTGTGAGTGTGTCTGTTGCTGCTACTGTTTTTCTTGTTGTTGTTGTTGTTGTCGTTGCTATTACTGTTGACGTCAACGCCAAGTGGCAGTGACAATGCCGCAAAAGTGTCCTTGCTCATTTCCGCGCACTTCCGCACAGGAACTGCTTTTGTGGCTGGCCAGCCAGCCTGCGTGGCTGGAGTTGCTGTGCGTTCTTTTCGTTAGAATTTCTTTTTTTTTTTTTCGTATATTTTTTTTTTTTGGCTTCTTTTTTTTTTTTTTTTGCTTTTTTTTTGACAACTACGCTTAAACTTATTTGCAATTCTTATAAATGTGCATGAGTTACGCATCGTTGCGCAATTACAGCGGCACCACAAGTCATTGCCGCAGCCCCCCTTGCTTCTGTTACCCTGCCCCCGTTAGACACACGCACACACACACACATACACATAATAATAAAGCGTGTGCTTATGAAAGGTAATGAATAAAGTTTAAGCATAAGTGCCAAACATCGCAAGGTGGCAGACAGGCAGCCCGGCAGTGTGGCAGCGCGGCCGGCAATGCAAAAAAAAAAAAAAACCTTAAGCATAAGCGGCATAAGGGCAAGTAAAAAGGACAAGCAGCACCCAAGAAACAAGCAGAAGAAAAAAAACCAAGGAAAAGTAAAAGTTAAAGTTACAGTTACCCTCATGATTTGAATTTACCTAAGTTAAGTTGGGCATTTTTTTTTTTTTTTGGGTTTTTTTTTTTTTTATTTTATTTTGGTTTTGTTCCACTTTGCTATTTTGCCAATTGTGCCGAGGGTTGTTGCACTTGCTCACCGTTCACCGCTCACCGCTCACAGCTCTCCGCACCACAGCCCAGCACAGTTTGGGGTTGCGTGCGTCTCCTGCCTAAGGTTTTAAGCAAAGTTTGACAAATCTGAAATTGAAATTGCTTTGGCCAAAAAAGTATTGCATTGGATTTTTATGTGCAACTAAAAATGTCAATAAAGCACTTTTATTTTAATGTACGATTATATATACGAGGGTCTACATGGCACATTACTGTGCTATGCCGCCCAATGCCTGTCGCCCATCGCCCATCGTCCGCCGCCTGCTGCCTGCTGCCTGCTGTGTCTGTTATTGGCTGTGAAACATTGTAACCGTTGTGGCTTATTGCGTAGATTGTTTTTCGACTGCTGGGCAGCTTTGCTCTGCTCTGCTTACCAAGCTGGTTTGGGTTTCACATTTTAGGCGAAATGCGTTAACAAACGTGTGAAAGTTGCAAAAAGATTTCAGATATTTTTTTTTTTGTCCTTGCACTGCGTAGCTTACATATGCTTGAGGCAGCCGCATCAAGGCTACAATGCTACGAGGTAAGTCCCTACATGGCATCAATAATTTTGCACAAATCATAGACGACTGAGCAAGTGTTTGGTCAGTCAAAGTGAACCATGCACACATACACACACACACACACACACACACTCACTCATACACTGAGTCGTGGCATGTGTCATATAGAATTTTACGAGCATTACTTTGAAAACTTTGCTGCTGCTGCTGCTTGTTGGCGCACATTTTACGAGCGACAATTGACGAGCCAAAAAGGACAAAAGGAATACAAGAAAAGGGATTTTTCACGCCAGCCATATGCGTCGCACATCAAATATTTCTTCTTAGCTGCGCTATAAATGCGCCAAAGTGTGCAATGATGTCCGGCTAAAGCACGCCGTGATTGTTGTTAAATGTGTTGTGCGTCGTCCGTCCTTTGTCCTCCGTCGTGCTTTTGCTTTACTGAAGTTTAGTGCATTGGAGTATACATATATAAATATATGTGTGTGTGTGTGTGTGTGTGTGTGAGTATGTGGGCAAGCATGCCACTGACATGTTGCTTAGCAGTTGCTGGGAAAATTGAAAACTCACACGCTGCGTGCGTGCGTACGTGTATGACAGCCACAAAGCCAGGCTACAACAAGAAAGTACAGTGCACACGCATTACGTTGAACCCTGGAAAATATAAAAATAAAGTTCTTGCTTGCACTTAGCTGAATTCAGCTGCATAGACAAGTTAGCGTGTGTTCACTGTGGCAATGTACTCAAAGCAGCAGCAAAAGTTTGTTGGCAACTCCTTTTATTTTGCTTTTGCTATTTGCCAATTCCTTTTCATTTTATTTATTTTTGTTTGCTGTATTTCTTGTTGACCAAATCAATGTGGAAAACTAGCTAAAATGCATAGTTGACTGTGTGGAGGCGGGGAGCTGTGCAGGTGGGGGGGGTTGATGGCTGTGGCGCAGACAAATTGTGTTGAGTGAAACTTTCTGCAGCAATTGCTGAAATTGATTTGTTGTCGATTTTATTTTTATACGCCTTGCATGCTTACTTTTATATTTTTTTTTTATTTTTTTCATTTTCTTTTTCTTGGGTTTACACTAACCCATGCAATGCCAATCGCAGCTCGCCACTTGCCACTTGTCTTTTGTCGTAATGCTTTGCGACATTTGTGCTGCGTTTGTATTTTTGATGCTTTCTTTGATTTTATTTATTCGTTTTTAGTTTTTCGTTAATTTATGTGAGTTTGTGTGAGTGCAAGTAAACATGTGCGACAAACGACCTCAGCAGCGCTAAACTTGTGCAAACCAATGATGGCAACAACAACAAAACACAGCAACAACAACGAACAGAACACGCAGCAGGAAAAAAACGCATTTATTTTATTGCACTTTAAGTTGGCAATTCAGACACTCAATTGCTGCCAAGCGCTTCGCTGCTCTGCTGCCGTGGCTGCCATTGCTGCCATTGCTGCTTTAAGATTATCGTGGCCTGCAGCGTTTAGAATGTGGGCATGCCCACAGTCACTCGCTGCTCAGCCTCGCTGCACGGCAGCTGAGCTCTTGAACTTATGTCTCGCTGGCGCAATCAATCATAAGTGACGTTGCTGTTAAATGCATGCATGTGGTCCCAACTGTTAGCAGATTACTTAGTAGATATGTATAAACAGCAACAACAACAACAACACTAGCAACTACAACAAAATTAAATATAAAATATATGCATGCACAGCAAATAAACGCCTTTCTATTTCTTGCCATTGCTTGATCTTGAGAACTTGCATTTATGCCATATTGGCGCAACTAAAGCTTATATGCAAAAATGCTAATATGCAGGTGAAGGTCTTGAGGTCTTAAGCCTAAAACAAAATGCAAACTTTGCTTGTAAAATTAGAAGTAATGGCAGCATACTCCTCCAGAGCACATTGCACTTGACAGCAAGTGTTCGCTTAAGTGAGTTTTCTCAGCATATGCAATTGTATCCTTATTGTGAAATAATAAATAGAAAGCACATCAACATACTTTTCGTTAGTCAGACTGCTTTTTTTTTTTTTTTTTTTTTAGTATAGAAGACTTTGAAAAAAAGTATGCAAATGAGACATGTGCAGACAAATCAGTCGTTATGCTAATGTGGGCGGTTACTCCCCAAGCATTTATGGCACTTATAATTATTTTGCTGGGGTGGTTCGCTTACATTTTACAGTCAGCGTTTATGCGGAAATTGTCGGCATGTTCACCTGCTGCTCAAACACTTTCACATCAGAATTTGATACTTTTTACGGTAACTGACAGCTTAGCTTAAGCCGCACACCCGACCGCTCGACTGCTCATGCGTGCATGCAAAGCGCATTAGGAGGGCGGCAGGCGGCAGGCAGCAGTTGACTGTGCATGCATGCCAAAGCCTTGAACTGAGCGCTGATAGTTGATAAGTTAAAGCCGCCGTGCAGTGAAGGCTTACATGCAAAAAAGAAAAAAAAAAAAAAACTATGCAAAATATTTGCGCCGCTGTTTGATTAATAATTCTTTGCGTATTATTTTTTATTTTTATTTAGCATTGCTTGGTGTTTTTTTTTCCTTTTTTTGTTGTTGTTGTATTATTGTAAAATGGCAAGGTATGCATTTCTTTTGCATTATGCCAACAACAACAACAAAAACAACAATAACAATAATAATAATAAAAACAGGTTGCGAACACGCATGCCTCGCGTTGCCACATGATGCCTAGTCAAGCTTAGTCACCGCCCCAACTACGCACGCCATAACACCAACCGCAAGTGCGCGTACTTGCGAAATGCATTATCACAACCACGACAGCAACAACAACAACAACAAATAATAATAATAATAAAAATTAAGAAAGAATAAAGCCAAAGAGAGCGACAGAGACAGAGAGAGAGAGAGAGAGAGAGAGAGAGAGAGAGAGAGAGTGAGATGAGTGCGGAAGGGAGGTAGCTAGCAAAAGAATAAGAAACCATGCAGACATACATCATCATACACTTGTCCACTGCATTGCATTTCTTCGCTGGAAGCTGCACGGCATCAGGCAGCGGCACCAGGCAGCGGCACCGGCACTTAATGCCAAAGTTAAGTGAACTTGTAGCAAATTTCAATTGTTGTTGCTTATGCCTTGGCTGCTGCTGCTGTTGCTTTTTTATCTCAAGATTCCGCCTAACTGCTGACTGCACACTCCGCCATGCTGTTGCTGCTGCTGCTGCTGCTGTTGCTGATGCCTCTGTTGCATATACGTTGAGTTTTTTAATTGCACTCTAAATGGACTTCAATGAATGCAATGCGGCGCAGGCATACACAGACAGACAGACAGACAAAAAGAGATACAGACAGACATCATGCAGCCAGTAAGCCAGCAAGCCAAACCGACACACGGACAGACATGCGGACAGACACATGAAGAGATATGCGTTGCAAGCGCAGCCAGGCAGCAGCCACGAATGCTAACCGACAATAATAAGTGCTTGATTATTGCGTTGTTGCCGCAGCCACAGCAACAGCAACAGCATGGAAAAGGTAACAGCCAAAGGAACGTATGAAAGAACGAAAAAAAAAAAAAAACAATAAAGCAGACAGATAGCAAAAAAAAGCAAAGCGAAAAAAGTCGAATTAAATAAAAAATAAAAAGTGTGCGCGCTTAAGCAGAAAAGAACGCGAATTCTGCAGAACTTGTAGCTTTTAGTTTTTAATTACTGCCTAGGCAAGTTTGATACGCTGCACACATACGCACACACACACACACACACACACACACACGCACTGGCTTGCAGTCACAACAATGTAAGCAGACTGCGCCAGCAATGAAAAATGCACGAAAAATTGCAATTGCATTAAAACCGTAATAGTTGTATGTGTGTATGTGTGTGTGTTCGTTTATTAGAGTGTATATATATTTGTGTATGTGTGTGTGTAGTGCAAAATAAGCATAACTGATTGACTTTTTCGTATATTAAAATTGCAAGCATTCGCTGCCATGCACACTAATATTGTTTATGCTTTATTTATTATTGTCTTTTTTTTTATTTATTTTTATATTTTTTTTACTTATTTTTTTTTTCTTTTTTGCTGCTATGGCTTTTCACCATTTTCACTATTAAAAACAAACGCAAGATTGATGTTGTTGGCCTGCAGTAGAACAACTTGCGCTTATCGGCATTTCGCAGTTGCACAAACGCAGAGTAACGACAGCAGACAGATAGACAGACAGACAGACGGACGAACGGACGGACGGCACACTGCAGTGCACATAGTCTAATGTACGAAGATGTGCATGTGAATGTGAATGTGTACATGGACATGGGCATGGAGATGGCAATGAAGTTGGACGACTGCTTTAACGTACGTTGGCAAGGATGTTTGTTGGTTGAGGCGGAAAAGAGAGCGGGGGGAGGATCAACTGTGCGCGGCATTGATTACCACATGCGGCGCATTGGCCACAATTCGTAAAATTTATTAAACGTCAACACGGCATTGCGCCAAATAAACTTGTCTCACGAAACTCAAGCCACGAGATACTCCAAGCAAAGAACATCAGCAACAGCAGCCGAGCAACTGTCTGTGTACATATGTATGTGTGTGTGTGTGTGTGTGCAGCTTTCTATGAATACAAGCAACTTGACCATGAACGGTTAAAATTAATAAAGTATACATACATACACATGCATATATGTACATATATAGTTTTATTATTATTATCATCTTTTTTTTTCTTGCTTTTCTTTTGCTTTTGGCATTGTGTGTATGTGGATGTGTGTGTGTGTGTGTAAATGTTTGTGTATGCTCTGCGCTCTACGCTCGTGGTCCATGTTGCACGTCGCTTGTCTTGCGCCAAAACTTTTGCGACTTGTTTGGCTGTAACCAAGTAAGCAACAAGACAACTGCCAATTGGCGACACTCGCAGACTCGAACGCCGGCCACATGCCACATGCAGCATTCAGCAGCCGCCATGCACCATACACCATACACCATACACCATACACCATACACTAGCCAGCATCCAGCATCCTCCATGTTGCACCATGTAACTCTGTTTCGCCTCGAGTATAAGCTCGCTTACATCTACGCCTTTGCGCTGCGACTTTGACTCCGACGGCGGCGACTGGGACGGCGGCTCTGACTTCGATGTCGACTTTGAGTTCGAGTTCGCGTTGTGTAGATATTTATCACTGCTTATAATTATTGCCAGTGCCGCGCGCACAGTGTACCGCGCTGCTGCCACAACACTTTCAGCCTGATCTGCTCGCACTTTCACGTCCGCAGCAACGCTGGCTAAGCCGACGCACTCTGTGAGCATGCTTAGAACTACTTTGGCTTCTTCACTTGTCACTTGTTAGCTGAGAGAAAGTTCATTCAGCATTGAGAAAAGTCACGGCACGACGCGTTAAGTCACACAAAAACAAGCCACTACAAATTTGTGGAAGCTCAAGGACTTGCTAATTGGGAATCTACATATGCAAAAATATTTTACAGTAATCTAATGCAACACGAGACATTTTGCCCATTCTGAACACACATTTGCTACGAACATTTATTATAAACTTGCTAAATGCTAAGTATTTTGTTATAGCCAAGCTCAAATTACAGTTCCGCTTTGGAGAACTAAGCACACTGTGCTCAGCACCTATCGCAGAAATGCCTGAGCACAGCCTCTGGACTAAATGATCTGGAGGCATATGCAATTGCAGCAGCGATGTTGGCATATTATAAAGGAAGTCACAACGTTCACAGGCGAACTGCATATAAAATTTTCCTTACCCATGCTGTGGCACAATGTTGGCATCTATTAGTTCTAGAAATAAGATTTGAGGGGTTTTCCCCTTAATTTCTTTTTTTTGATAGCTGGTCTTGGAAGTGTGTGAAATCGCTCGTGTTTATTCTCTTGAGTTTGCAATCAATCTTGTACCTCAATACATGTGACATCAAGTTTGTGGTTTTGGCTCCGCTGTCGGTCTTCAAGATAGCCTTGCCTATATTAGGAAGCTACAGCAGAGTCACTTCCATTCCTAGTCACATATTTATTTATATTTATAAAGGCGAAGTGTTGCTTATGCAAATTCGTGCCCAAGTGTTGATGACACTCTAAGACATTGTTTGGCTTAGTTAAATGCAGCTGTTCATGTGCACGAATGGCTGATACAGTGCTGTTACATTAGAAAGTCATTAAGCTTAACTTTGACTGCTGCAATTAATTTTGAATAATTTTTCAATGCAAGTGCGTCACTGTGCAGCTTTTATGCCACGTACATGCGCTGGTGTTTTGTTTTTTTTTTTATCTGCAGCACATTCGCCACATTTAGACAAGAGACAGGCGGACAGAGAGACAGACATGTTAGAAGTTACGAAAAATCTACACAGAAACTAATTCAACTGTTGTACTTACGCAAAAAAACTAAAACTAAACAAAAAAAAATAGAAAAAATTCGAAATTTAATATATGATGACAATAACAACAACAACAAGAAGAAACAAACGACAGCAGCAGCAGCAGCAACAACAACAACAACAACAATTGCAACAATTACATTTAAAACCGAACAACAGTTGCTTGTAGTTGTGCTCTAATGGCTTTTCAGTTGGCAGCATGCCGCTTACTTTAACGCTTAGGCGCATCCTTAACGCGTTCTTGTGTTGCTGCTGCTGCTACTGCTGTTGCTTGTTGTTGTTTATTATTTAGGTTTTGTTTTCTTTTTTTTTTTTTGTGTTTTTCACATGCACTTGTTGTTGTTGTTGTTGTTGCCTGTTGCTATGCTTCTTATTGATGTTGTTAATGTTATTGTTGCTGTTGCTGTTGCTGCAGCAGTTGTTGTTGTTATGCCTGTTTAAGCTTGTTGTAATTAAAGTTGAAAGCAAAGCAGCGCAGTTGCAATGCGCTTGATTAAGTAGCAAGAAAACAAAATTACAAAAAAGAAAAGAGACGTGGAATTTGTAAGCCGCAGATTGACTTAAATACGTGCATAAAACAACAACGCGATAAACATCAACATTATCAACAGCAACAGCAACAGCAGCAGCAGCAGCACAACAATAATAACAACAACAACAAGAAAGTGCAACAACAACAATAAATAACAACTTGATGATGAACTGTGCAGACTGAACATAATTAGACTAAGCAGCAATTTACAATTTCAACTTTAATCTTGTTAGTTTTAAGTGCTGCCAGACAAACCGAAAAAATGAAAGGCAAACGACAACAACAACAACAACAACAACTACAAGAACAGCAGCAGTTGCAGCAGCAGCGGCAGCAACAAAACAGCAAATACAACAAAAAGAATAACAATAAAATGCATCAAAAATGTAATGTAGCGTAAGTCAGGCCAAAGGAGTGCAGCAGATCAGCAGCGTAGCAGCATAGCAGAGCAGGAGTTCGCATATCTCTATCAAGATACAAGTGAACGCAGTCAGTGACTGTGGCTGCGGCTGCGGCTGTGGCTGCCATGCGTGCTATATCGCATTGCTAGCATCGGAAATGGCACGAAAGTGAATGCAGGCGGGTGTGGCATATACACACTCACACACACACACACACACACACACACACATGTACACAATGGTTACGCCTACCAGCAAGCGAACAGGCAAGCAAACAGACAAGAAGGCTGACAAGGAGGGACCAGAAGGGGCAAGAGATCAAGCGCCAGGCCAAGCCACTTGCCTTGCCTTGCCTTGGATACTTCACTACACTCCGCGCCACGTCGCGGCACGGCATGGCATGGCATGGCGAGGTCAGCTGCGCGCAGCCAAAGAAATATTGGCGTCTGTCTGCGATTGAGTTGTTGCCTTATGTCTTTTGACTTTTGTGGCTTGGCTGACTTCGTGTGAGTGACTTATGTGGTAATTGAAAAAGCGTATGAACACACGAATCCACCAAAAGCCAAACCGAAATTAAGACACAGCCAGAGCGAGTTAGCAAGAAAATTGAAAAACAAAATAATCAAAAAAAAAAAAAAAACATAACCAACTAAATCAAAAAAATAAAAAATAAATAAGAAAAAAGCAAAACAAAAAAAATAAATTATATCCGCACTCATGTTTAAGCATGGCAAGTAAGGAACGCAGCGATGTGCTGGCCACTATTATCATGACTACTAATTGAATTTACACCGCAACTCGACGCCGACGCAGACGCTGACGCAGCCGAGTATCCGTTACACAGTCGTGGCTGGTTGCTGGTTGCTGGTTGCCTTTGCCTGCATGGCATTTTTGGCTTGCTTTTGTCTGCCTAATCCTTTGCAGCTTTGCATTGTGTAAGTGATAGCCTTTGTTCAGCTTCGCTTCGCTACTCTTGGCTGCTCTGCGCTTGCCTGCTCGGCAGTTGTCGTCGGCGCAGACGGCAACAATTAATTTTACACACCCCAGGCAGGCGGCAGGCAGGCAGCGCAGAGCACAAAGCATGCAACGGCAGCAGCAGCAGCAGCAGCAGCAAACTTACTCCGCACAGCACATTTACTGCACAGCATTTACTACTCAGCATTTGCGGCATAGTTTTGTGGTTTCGGCAAAGCTTTTGCCAAAACAATTTGCAGGCTTTCCAACTTTACTGTTTATTGTTTATGGCAGTTTTGTACTTTGTATGCTCACTGTACAGTGAGTGAGTGTACACTGCGTCTCCGCTGCTCCTACTTGGCTGTATGCAAGGCAAATAAGTTTAATCCTTTAGCTCTTTGTTTATGAAGTTGCATATAAATTAAGAAATTTTCTGCTACTGTGCAAATAGAAAATGCCAAAGTAAAACTTTTGCCAACATTGCCAACATTGCCAATATGCACGTACATTTTATTTGATGAATTTATATGGCCAAACTGTCTTGTTCGCCTTCTCGCTCACACACTCTCACTCTCTCTCACTCTCTCTCTCTGTCTGTCTGGCTGTCTGTTGCTGCTCTAACAACACTTAGTGGCAATGGCAACTAAAGACATTTATGGCTTCGTTAAGAGTGTTTCTAATGCCTGAATTTATGGCTTAGAAGACTTAATCAAATGATGAATTGTGTGTTTCAAGCAATACAACAACAATAACAACAACAACAGCAACAATGACAGCAACCTATTGGCCATGCATTGGCTGGTTGGCTGGTTGGCTGGCTGGCAAGGCACGACAGTTGCGCACTAAATAAAAAGCGCTGCAAGGCAGCCAGATATGAGAACTACATAAATAATGTCCTTGTACGTAAAGCATTTACTTTCGTCGTACCTTTTTAAAACGAGTTTAAAGCTTTTGAAAGACATCACTCATTTTTTTCTGCACTCTGCGCAAACGCAAAAGCAAAAGCAGTCGCAGCAATGAGCGAAAAAGTTGCTTAGAAGATTTATGAACGTTTGGCAAAAATCGAAATCTTCAACGTAAGTATGCGTGATTTAAGATTTAAGCATTCATGTCAGTTAGGCAAAAAAAAAAAAACAAAAATAGAACAAAAAAAAAAAAAATAAAACTTGGGAAAAAAAACATTAAACGCAGCCCGCTGAAAAATGTATCTTTTGCTGTTTGCTACGCATGCACTGAGTCTTTGTACTTTACTTAAGTGCCAAGTAAGTATGTGTGTATGTGCACAGCATTGACTAAATGGACACAAACGCTAGAATATCTCGCTGTCTCTGCTTAGCAAGCATAGTTGAGGACAGTAAGGACGTTAAAGCATTATGCGCACTTTGGCGGTATTCCGGGACATTTGGCCTAAAATTCAGGCACCTTGGTCCGAATTAGGGAAGATGCACCGACAATTGGTTAGACTAATTATACAGTCTCATGCATATGAATAGCTGCGGCCGAATTGCTTATGCACCTGATTTCTTGTATGTAGTGACCTTGGCTAGGCAACAAAGCATATTAAAAGTTGCTGTACGGCTGAAAATTATTGTTAGCATAAATAAGGCATAAATTTGTTAATTTCACACTATTTATGCTAATGTTTTCCACGTCGGTCTAACGGCAGAGCTGCAATGCAATGCTGTGATATGCATATGCATAAATAAAATCGCCCTCATTAAGCTGTGCTGCATATGCAGGCAGCAGTCGATAGGCGAGCTGTGGCTGCCAAACACTGCCGGCACCTGTCGTCTGCCAAGTGGAGGCTTCAGCACATTCCCATGGTCAAACCTCCCGCAGTTTTGCTGATAGCAAAAATAATAGCAACCCACAAAGTAGCTTTACTGCGTTTTTTTTTTCTCTCTATTTACATATAGTTTTGATTTTCTTTTTTTTTTTGTTTGGCATTTTTTTTTTATTATTTATTTTTTTTTTTGTTCTTTGCAATATTTTATTTGCGCCAAATTGTTGGCGAATAATGTGCCATTGATTTGTTGTCAAGTGCGCATAAAATAATACGTTAATAAATTGCAACAATTGTTGTTTGCTGTAGTTGTTGTTGTTGTGGTTGCTGCTGCTGCTGCTCAAAATGTTTTGCACGTTTCATTTGGTTACGTCATTAGGCGCCCAGTTGCACGTCTAGTTGCGATTATAAAACTGCAATTGCTCCGCTAGAGAGGAGACGTGTGCTCATGTGCTCATGTGCTCGAGTGGCAACGTCAGCAACGTCAACAACGTCTTTGAACTTGCTCCACTGCTCATCAGCGACAGATTCACACGATCCACGTAAACAGACTTGTTGACATTGTTGCGCTTCGCTTGGCATTGCCTTGGCAGCGCAGCCAGCCACCAGCCGCCGGTAGGAAGCGTTCGTCGTTTGCTTGGCCTTACCTTGCCTTGGCACACCTCGTTGCTCTTCCCCGTGCCGCGCGCACTGCGTCAGCGTCTGCCGCAACACTCTACCCAAGCCAAGCCAGGCACTTGACAATGATGGATTTTATGTGAAAAATTGAAGGCAACAAAAAAGAGCAGAAACAATGCCATTGTGGCTTCAGCGTTTTTTATTGCCAGCGTCTTTGTTGTACGTAGATCTGCGACTGTGGCGACTCTCGTGCACACATATGTGTAAAAAAACAACAACAACAACAACGAAACAAAAAAAAAACAAAAATAAATAGCAACTAAAGTAAATACAATAAAAGATACAAAGTTTTTGCTGCTGCTGTTTGCTGTTTGTTGTTTGTTGTTGTTGGTTGTTGTTGTTGTCGTTGTTGTCGTTGTTGTTAGTGTTGCAGTTGTATCTGTTGCTGTTTGCTGTTCTTTTGTTGCCTGCGCGAAAAATGTTCACAACTTAAATTGGTGAGTTTTTTGTTTAAATGTTACATTGACTGACTGACTGTTCTCCTCATGTTGTTATGCGTTTCTGCTGCGACTGACTACACGGTGAGAAAATTCATTAAATAATTTCTAAGAAAAACAACAAAACACAACAATTCATTAGCTTAAAGTCGATTGTGTGCTGCGCAAGCTTCTCTTCAGCAATTAGACAGCCAGCAAATATTTGTCCAACACAAGCTGAAGTCGACCACCCTAGGCACGAAATGCTTCCGCGCTCTGTCTGCTTAAGTCTGCTCTGCGCAATGAAGCTCATGCCAACATGCAACACTTAACTTACATACACACACACACACACACACATACACGATATATATCGATATCACATTTGCAAGCATCAGCATTGCGCGTGATATCACATGGAGAGTGACCGACTTCTATACAGGCAGCGATCACCAGGCTATATTGGTAGACACATCCCATAGACAGGTGCAACAACCGGGACAGGTGAAAAGAGCGGCCTACAAAACAGCCACGCTGGACAAAGAACTCCTCCTTGCGAGCATAGGAACTATTGATGCCACTGGAGATGCAAGACAAAGAGCCACTGAGATCACACGGATGATCAAGGACGCATGTGACGTGGCAATGGTTAAGACGAGGATTCGAAGAAACCACCAACCGGTATACTGGTGGAATCAAAACATAGCAGACATAAGGAAAAGATGCTTCGGAGCCAGAAGGAAATACCAAAGAGCAGCCAAAAGGTTCCACAGGCGAGGCGTAGGGCAAGAGGTGATGACCTACTGGCAAAACATCTTCAGTGAGTGTAGACATCGGCTAAAAAAAGAAATAGACCGCAGCAAGGAAAACTGCTTCAACGAACTATGTGAGCAAGCGGACACCGAACCATGGGGATCAGCGTACAAATTGGTGATGAGGAAGGCCAGGTTTTTCCGCAAGGCACAACCCTCATGCCATTTACTGTTGACACGAATTGTCACGGCACTCTTCCCGGAGCATCCGACACTACGTTCAATGCCTCCACGTACCGCTGGAGGGGGCACGGAAATTGCACCGACATGCCAGGAAGAACTTCTGGAAATATTGCGAAAATTAAAGAGCGACAAAGCACCAGGACCAAATGGAATACCAAACGAAGCCCTGAAGACCATAGTCCTATCCCAGCCAGCACCGTTTGTTAACTTGTACAACAGGTGCATGGCAGAAGGGGTAGTACCGAACGAATGGAAAATCCAAAGACTAGTACTTATACCAAAGGGTAATAAGCCACTGGATGAGCCTGCATCCTATAGACCACTGTGTATGCTGGACACAATAGGGAAAATCTTTGAAAGACTGATCGCTAACAGGCTGGAGGCACACCTTGAGGCTAGCAGCCAGCTGTCAAGCATGCAATTTGGGTTCCGCAAGAGGCGATCCACTATCGATGCAATACATAAGGTGAACAAAATTGCAACGGAGGCGATAGCCGGCACTCGCTGGAAAGGGGGAACTAAAAAGTACTGCATGGTGACTACGCTGGACGTCCAAAATGCTTTCAACTCGGTAAATTGGCAGAGTATACTTGGGGCTCTGAGGGACCGGGGGACTCCGGAATATCTAAAAATGATCATCAGCGACTACTTTAGCAATAGACTACTCAAGTTTGACAGCGACGTCGGAGAGAAGACATACAAGGTCACAGGAGGCGTCCCGCAGGGATCGGTACTGGGACCGCTTCTATGGAACCTAATGTATGACGGGGTGCTCCACCTGAAACTACCAACGGGGGCCACTCTAATAGGATTTGCGGACGACATTGCCTTGGTGGTCGTTGCCAAGCATATAAACGAGGTCGAAAGGATAAGCAACGGCGCAATAGAGACCATCAGGAACTGGCTAAGGAGCAACGGCCTA
>JBAMBQ010004388.1:0-28786 GCA_037044495.1 Stegana nigrithorax | reverse complement strand
ATAACTTAGCATTCCACCACTAACAAAAAACAGAAAAATAAAATTCAAAACAGCACAAACAACACAACAGGACTACTGGTTGAGTATGCAGAACACAACAAATAGGTTCCAACTATAACAAAACAACGATGCAACTAAAAAAGAAATGCACACTAATAAAGAATATCCAGAAAAAACCACAACACCAACCAACAAAGAATAAAGAACAAAACAAGAAATGACAGTCAATACCTAAATTAAACAAACCCCTAACCAAAGCTCTTACCTAAACGATTGGACAGGACATTCTGATCAAAAACTTGCAAAATAATCAAGTACGCATACACGTAAATGAATCTAAACAATATGCAAAAGTAATAAAAATACTCCGCGAAAAAGACACAAGATATTACACATTTAAGTCGAAAGAGGAAAGGAACTTCAAATTAGTACTAAGAGACTTGCACCCTTCACATGATCCAGAAGGAGTCTGAACTAAAATCACTTGGACATGAAATGACACACATTTATAACATAAGACAGAAACAAACAAATAAACCTCTGTCGCTTTGGTAAATTAAATTTACCCAAAAAAGATGACAATAAAGGTATATACAACATCAAATCTCTATTGCATACGCAAATCTTCTTTGAACCACCTCATCACAAATGAGCTATAGCGCAATACAGCAAAGGCCAAAAGTATGGACACACTAAAAACTATTGCTCCAGAGATCTTATATGTGTCAAATGTACCGATAACCACAAAACTATTGACTGCAATATGAAAAATAAAGAAGTTAACTACGTTCTATGCACAGGCTGTCACACTGCTAACAAAAATAGCACAATAACTTAAAAATACTAAAATGGAATGGAAATAGTTTGCTCAATCACTTAGTTGAGCTGAAACATTTCCTTATTGTAAACTCAATAACTCGCAGCTGCCCCCCCTAGGCCGGTGTAGATATTTTATTACTTATTACTAAAGATTATTATTATTATTAAAGAGGCTGTGAAAATTTGCAGGTTTTCAGAAAACGAAGGACTTGAACCTGACAGATGTGTTGGCCAAGGGTATGATGAGTGTTCGACAATGGCGGGAAATATTGGTGGTATTCAAAAAATTTTTAAGGAGAAATATAAAAACGCCTTGCATTTTCATTGCGCAAGCCACAGGCTTAACTTGGTCGTAAATGATTTAAATTAAGTTCAAGAAATTCGAAACACGATTAGCACCATAAAGGACATTATAAATTTTTTTGTGAATCTTTTCTACGCAGAAAGTACGTACCAAATATTCTAGCTATATGTAAAACATGCTGGTCACAAGAATATAAGAGTGTTATGTCATTGGCTGATTTCAAAGATATATCAAATATATATCATATTCACGAAGCCAAGCTATGGTTTAAACTATGGAAGGACAAGGGTATGACAAGAGAAGACCTTAGAGAACTAGACTTTACGGAAGTGTAAAAGGAGGCGAAATTATTTTTTCCTTCAACAAAAAATGCAATTTTAATTTCTTCTTCAACGATACTTTTGCGATAATATCGATAGTTTGTTTTTAAATATCGAAAACTATCGATGGTGTGACCATCGATAGTTTGACACCTCTAGAATCAACCTATAGAAACCTTTTTGATATGGTGACAACACTACCTTGTATAGAGGGGCCGGTTTTTTTTTTAGGGTGAAAATGACAGAAAATACCAGTTTGGTACTCTGATGTAGCTTTTTATAAAACACCCTGTGTGACCAAATTTTAAAAAACGATGCTGATTTCCACCGCTCATCTGATCTGAGTTCTCTTATTAGTAGCATGCAATTGAGGTGTCAAACTATCAATAGTCATACCATCGATAGTATTCGCAATTTTTGGAAATACTATCGATACTACCGCGATAGTATCGTTAAAGAAGAAATTTTCCAAATGAGAAATATTTCGTTAAAAAAAATTTTATTCTATTCAGTCAGTGTATTTGATTCAAGAACATATATAAGGCCGTAATAAAAATAAATTTCATTCATATAAAACGATAACAACAATTTTATTTATAATTACTATACATGTTTGCATAGCAAAACAAATTATTTCCATTTTTTAACAGAAATTTATTAATTTTAACGATAAAATAATTAATAATGTAGAGATATATGTGAGTTATATGTATCACCCATTTGTTCTATTTTAAATAGAGCAACTTATCTACAGTTGCTGCTTTTATTAAAAAAAAAAAAAAATTTTAACTATTTAAACAAAAAGAATTTTTGGAGGGAAATTACCTGCACTTCGAATGTTCCAGAGAAATGCCAGTGATAGAGTGTATTATGTAAAGTCACTATCGATAGTATTTTAAAACCATCGATAGTTTGACACCTCTAGCATGGAAGTATTTTTAGACTAAAATTAAGTTTTATTATATTATATTTAAAATGAAGAATAAAATACAAAATACTTCAGTAATACACCTTTACAGTAGCATTTATGTAAAAAAGCCGTGATTTGGCAAAAGACCACTGTGTCGGCTATTGAGAGCAATTGGTATTTTAACTATGCATTAAAGATGAGAATATACATATATACAAAGAAGACGCATCTGTGAGTTGAGAGGCAAACTGCTATAATTTTCCATAATTCACTGGCCAGAGAATATATGAATATTTCCTGTTCTTTATGTTTGTGTTTCTTTCTTTTGCTATGCATGTGCTGCTCGCACTCATGCTTTAATGACAATTGTTTGTCTTTATTTCGATTTCCGTTTTTATTTTTTGTGTATGCGATTTTGATGAGATTTCAAATGATATTGTTTCCGTTCTGCAAATTCATATGCTGAATATTTCATAAAAAGCGAGAAAAATGAACTACAGACGAAACTCGATAATCCGACTGCTCGTTGATCTGAAAATCCAGTAATCCGAAGGGTTATTTTCATGCATTGGCTACTCTGTAATCCGAATTAATTGGAATTATTTAATCCGAATTATATGTTTTCCTTATGTCTTCCAGTTAAAAAGTAAAAAATTTAAGTATTTTTATGTTTATATACAACTTATAAATTAATTATTATATTTTCATTGACCCTTGTGATTTTCTTTAATAAAGTTGCATATATTACAACAATCCAGTAATTCCAAAGATTTGATAGTCCGAGTTGGGTCTGCAATCATTACTTCGGATTATCGGATTTCGACTGTAGCTTCACAAATGAAACTTCTAAAAAACGTCAATCGCCACAAAAAAGGCTTTGTATATGAAGACAATCACCACACACTTACACAAACGTGACAACTACCGAAAAAGAAACAAGCGAAACAACAAATGTAAGCATTCAGCTAGTGAACAACAATAAGTGAACTTCCGAAGGCCCGAAGATCTATTTTGCCGATTATAGACAAAAATTACATAGCATCGTTATGTAGGAAAATAAGTTTAGATTGCGCATTGATGTATTATATCAGCTCAGACCTGCGACTTTTCACAGTTGTGGAAAACAAAGGGTTTCGTAATTTTATCACCACGCTTGTAATAAGAAACCTAAGAATAAATGGAGAAATTGCAATGTTTTCAATACATTATAAGCATTAAACTAAACTTAAAAAAAATCGCCATTAGAAAAGGTCGATTATGGATACATTGATGTTTTTTCCCCGAAAATATCGAAATATTGATGTTGGGAAACATCGTTGTTTCTCCAGCACTACTTCTTAGTAAATTATTCTTCTTATTCTCTGCCGTTAGTATTGATGGCAATAGTTGCCAGCACGGGTCACGATGTGGAGTCAGCCATCAGAATTTGACATTTGCGTGTAATTCGTTTTCAGCACTGGGGTGGTTCCAACCATGCTTTTCAGAACAGACCACAGCAGTGTAATTTTAACCAGCACTCTTAGAGTGTAAATGCAAGAGATGCCACTACTCTCTCATCGGTCTCGGACTAATAAAGGCCATTCAATCTAAATAGATGGATATGGGAGCGAGACCCGGTGGTAGTCGATAGCTGATTTCATTTGCACCTAGTGTTGTCATCACGCGAAATTTTAATTTCTGTCTAGGCAGCGGAGTTGCTCACCTAGGGAAAATGTACTTAGGCATTTTCCTAAGACTAATTTCACGTTGTTCAACACTGAAGTTTGGAAATTGTATTTGCAACGTTCTTTCTCACTCTCACGCACTTGTATTGCTCTTCTTCTAGCACTCGGTCAGTTTTTACTGCGACGCCATTTTCTTTCGCTGACAACGAACACATGTTTTTAGAGTCGCAAAGTTCTTTTACGTCGAACGTCTTCGAAGATCAAAACGGTGTGTTTTGCTGGTAAGATAATATGTATTTAATCGATTGAAAAATAGGTTTGTGTACAAAAACTTATTACGCCGTTTATAACAAAATATAAAAGATACCCTTCTAGACGTTATCTCAATATTTTATATATAAAATGAATTTATCACGTGTTACGCTATCCTCCATTAGCTTCGAAAAACGTGATTTTGAGATCTAATTCAGGAAGGGAATAGAAGGAGTTACATTTTGTACGTTTTTAATACATTTTAATTCCTAATTGCCAAAAACGTGCATTCTATGCATATACAGAATTTATGTATGCCAGATCGCGTAAGTGTGTATGTTCTTACATACGTGTGTATACTTTTCATGTGTACTTAAAAATGAATTTAAATTGAGTTGCTTTTTAATTTGTCAAACGATTAGGTTGATTCATTTTTACTCTTATAAAATAAATATGAATACGATTATAGAAAATAGGCATTTTGGTTTTAATGGTGTTTAAATTAAGATTTTGGCATATTCTAGATTTAAACAAATCGAAACAGATTTCTATTGCATAAAATATGGATGCAGCAGCAGAAAACGTAGAAAACGATTCTAGCAATGAATTAGAAGAGGAAAAATCTGTAAATGATGATGGTCAACTTCTGTGAGTATTTTTGTAATAAAGATAAAATTTTAATTGATAATTCAATATTGTTACATATAGGCCTGCTTATATGTCAGCCGTAATGCGGCGACAATATTTGCAAGAGATGGTCAAGTCATTGCCAGCACCTTTGCAAAATCGAATTGTTGCTTTGAAGAACATTCAGTTGGAACACTTAAAACTAGAAGCGGAATTTTTCGAAGAAGTTTACAAATTAGAAAAAAAATATCAACTAAGCTACCAACCATTTTTTGAAAAAAGGAAAGAAATCGTCAATGGCACAGTAGATCCCATTGAGCAGAAACCCGCATGGAAAGAGGATCCTACTGAGACAAAGCATGAAGAAGAAAGTCCAGAATTCGCCGAAGCGTTAAAAAAATTTAAAACCATTCCAGAAGATGTAAAGGGTGTACCCAACTTCTGGCTCACCATTTTCCGCAACTCTGAAATTTTGTCTGAAATGGTGCAAGACCATGACGAGCCAGTTTTAAGGAAGCTTACTGATATTACCATTAAATACGATGATGAGGTACGGAAACTGCAATTGCATGTTTGTAGAACATACATTTATTAACAAAAAAAAAAAGAAAGGTTCCCATTAGTGATAAAAAATTTAATATTGAATGGGAGCTTTGTATTCAAATTAAAAATTTATGTATCGACTATGAGCAACTAAAACATATTTGAAAAGTCTTCTCTTTACATCCATGTAAAAATCAAACTAGGATAATTATTGAAAATATCTATTGTGGTTTGCAATCGAAGTGCTCAGTAGGAAAAACCGTTAACAATCAGAAATACTTTAGATGAAGATTCAAAAGATGTGTTGGAGTGTGATGTTTTGTAAACATGATGTAAAATATTTATGTAATTAATGTTATTAATTTAATTTTAGCATTCGTACACTCTTGAATTTCATTTTGATAAGAATGAATACTTCTCAAATTCTGTACTCACGAAGCAGTACTTCCTTAAGTCTACCATTGATGAGGACTACCCATTTGCATTTGAAGGTCCTGAAATATATAAATGCAAGGTAAGGCATTCTTATTATTACTGTGGTATATATTTTTTATTTTTATTTTTAATAAAATTGAAGGGATGCGTTATCAACTGGGAGAAGAAAATGAACCTAACTATTAAAACAATAAGAAAAAAACAAAAACATAAGGAACGCGGCGCAGTTCGCACTATTGTAAAGCAGGTTCCAACCGATTCCTTTTTTAACTTTTTTGATCCACCAGAAGTACCATCTGACAAAGACGAAATAGATGAAGAATCACAAGGGGTAAGTAGAAAAAGAAATCCATTGTAAAAGATCTATAAAAATGTAATTTTTGTCTTAGATTTTGGCTACCGATTTTGAGATCGGTCATTTTCTTAGGGCAAGGATTATCCCTAAGGCAGTTTTATACTTTACTGGCGACATAGTCGATGATGAGGACGATGAGGATGAATACGAAGAAGGTGAATCCGAGGAAGATTCTGACGAAGAAGGTCAAGATTTCAAGAAGCCCCCTGTTGGTGGTAACAAAAAGAAACCAACTCCAAATGAGTGTCCAAATCAATAAATTCAATGAAGAAGAAGTGATGTAAATAAAACAAATATAATTTGAAATAAACACGTTTACTACTTCAAAACAATAATCCATATTTATATTAAAATGTTTTATTAACAATTAAAATATTAAATAAAGAAGCAGGCGTAATCTCGATTATTTTTATCTCAAATACGTATGTGGATTAGTCTTCTAAAGTCTCTGACTTCTGCACACAGTGCTTTCGTATGAAACTAGTGAATGCTAAGATTACATACTGCTCTCTTAATCCCAGCAGCTAAAATACAATTGTATGTACAGATTGACGAGATCGCTTTTGTATGGGATCGATAAAAAACTTACAGAACGAACTTTATATGTAAAACAAAAAAACATGTTTGCATGGCAAGAAATGTTAGTCTGTGTTCGATAATTGGTATAAATCACAAATAATTAAACTGTTGCGTAAATTTTGTTTTCCTCTTTCTTAAACATTACTCTGGTTGATTTTTCCTTCGAACTGTGTTTGTAATAAACTAGAAAGGCAGGGCTATAGTCGGGCGTAACCGACTATAGAAACCCTGTACCCAATCCAAAATTTAATATATATTTTTGTTGCTTTAATATTTTGTATTCATTATGTAAGGATATCTCAAAAAAAAAAAAAAAACTCGTTTTATATTAAAAGCCATTTTTCGACTGATCGTTCCTATGGCAGCTATATGATATAGTAAACCGATATATGTAATATTGAGATATATAATTGGACAGTAGCTAAAACTGTTAAATACCAAATTTGGTAAACATATCTTTCAAAACAAAGCGGTTTTTGTTACTAAATATTGGTTTTCGGCCAATCATTCCTATGGCAGCTATGTGTTATAGGTCGAATATCGAAAAAAATAAACTTGTTATGCCTATGAATTGGCAGAGTCTTCGTGCCAAATTTGGTGATTGTAGGTCTTACCGTTTCCGAGATCCGTGCGTTCATACGGACAGACAGACAGACGGACATTGCTATATCGACTCGCCTTTCGATGCTGATCAAGAACATATATACTTTATGGGGTCTGCCACGCCTCCTTCTTGCCGTTACATACATTTGCACAACTTTAATATATCCTTTACCAATTTTTGGTACAGGGTATAAAAATGGAAATCGGACAGATTCAGCTAATGGTACAGGCAGCTATGAATGTTGCTCTCGAAACACAACGTGTAAAATTCCTCGTTAATCAAGAGATCAAAGAACTTTTAAGTATCAAAATCATAAGACCTTCAAGATTCCCATACAACAATCCCGTCTGGGTTGTTGACAAAAAGGGAGTCGACGATTTAGGCAACAAAAAGAAGAGGTTGGTAGTAGATTTTCGAAAATGAAATTAAAAAACCATCGATGACAAATATCCCATACCGAACATCATGGTGATTCTATCAAATTTAGGCAAAGCTAGATTTTTTACCACACTCGATTTAAAATCTGGTTTTCATCAGATCGAACTCGCTGAACGCGATCGCGAAAAAAATGCTTTATCAGTGAACAACGGGAAGTACGAGTAGGTTAGCAGGTCTTAAGAATCCACCTAGCATTTTCCATCGACGACGTCCTCCGTGAACAAATAGGCAAGACCTGCCATGTTTATGTGGACGACGTAATTATTTTCTCTGAAACCGAGATAGACCACGTCAGACAGGTTGACTGGGTTCTCAAAAGTCTGTACGATGCAAATATGAGGGTTTCGAAAGAAAAATCCAACTTTTTCAAAGATAGTGTCGAATATCTCGGGTTTACTGTATCAAGAGGTAGTATAAAAACCAGTCACAACAAAATGCAAAACTATCAAAAACTATGCTGAACCATACAACATGTTTAATGTC
Source organism: Stegana nigrithorax (assembly GCA_037044495.1). Lineage (NCBI taxonomy): Eukaryota > Metazoa > Arthropoda > Insecta > Diptera > Drosophilidae > Stegana > Stegana nigrithorax. The sequence goes on along the minus strand of JBAMBQ010004388.1, from coordinate 20,453 downwards.
AGGTTGTTCCTAGGTATGGCAAGTTACAGGTGATTTATAAAAGATTTTGCGGCAATCGCAAAACCACTGTCTGACATCCTAAAGGGTGAAAATGACAGAGTTAGTTCCCACCAAGCAAAAAATAATCACCGGTAAAATTGGATGAAAAACAAATAACGGCATTTAACAGACTTAAAGACATTCTGGCGTCAGAAGACGTTTTATTACTGTACCCAGACTTTCAAAAGCCATTCGATCTAACGACGGATTCCTCATCGCAAGGGCTAGGAGCCGTATTGTCCCAAAACGGAAAACCTTTTACCATGATATCTAGGACGTTAAAGGGACGCGTGCTAGACTTCGTAACCAATGAGAGAGAGCTTTTAGCCATAGTCTGGGCTCTGAAAAATCTCCGAAACTAATCTGTACGGGGTAAAAACGTTGAATATCTATACAGATCATCAAGCTCTGACAGAAATCCAAATGCGAAAATAAAATGTTGGAAAGCCTATATTGATGAGCACAAAGCCAATATATTCTACAAACCCGGCAAAGAAAACTTTGTGGCTGACGCATTGTCCCGCCAAAACATTCATGCGTCAGATAATGCCCCTGAATCAGACATAGCGACAATTCATAGTGTCAACGCTTACGTATATTATCGAAAAAACGGACAAGCCGGTAAATTGATTTAGGAACCAAATAATTATTGAAGAAGCTCAAACCTTTCATATTGTTTAATGAAAAAGCTAGACACTGGGAACAAGTAAAAAATCGCAATGGACTCATCGAAAAAATTCGGAATATAGTAAACCTGGATGTGGTAAATGCTATCCACTGCGACTTACCAACACTAGCCTACATTCAACATGCACTTCTAAATAGCTTCCCAAATACGAGGTTCTGGTATACAGAAAAATTCGTAGCAGACATTTTTGATAAGAATGATCAAAGAGAAATTGTAGTCGCAGAACACAACCGTGCTCACAGGGCGGCCCAAGAAAATATTAAACAAATCATGTTGGACTATTTCTTTCCTAAAATGACGAAAATAACAAACGAGGTCATTGCAATACTTTCTGACTTGTATTGACAAATTCTCCAAGTTCGCCCTGGTTCAACCCATACGTTCTCGAACAATATCTGATGTTAAAATACCTAAAATGTAATGACAATGAATCGTCATTGAATTCAGAAACAGTAAGGACGTTACTTTCAAATCGTTTTGATATTCAAGTCTCAAATGCACCAACCCTACATAGTACATCAAATAGACAGGTAGAAAGGTTTCATAGTGCCCTATTAGAAATAGCTAGTCTCAAACTTGAAAGGAAAATTGACGACACAGCTGATCTAATCTTACAAGCCACTATTGAATTTATTAGGACTATCCACTCGGTAACAAACAAAAGACCCATAGACGTAATCCACTCAGCCTCACCAGAGTACAAAGAACAAATTAAAGAAAAAATCGAAAGGGCACAAGAAGTTCAACTGTCCAGAAACAATGAATCAAGGCAAAATAGAACCTTCCGTGGGGAGTAAGCAGAGATAATAGAAGTAGATTTAGATACAACCGTTTTCATAAAAGGAAGGATGGTCCATATCGTAAAGACAACATAAAGTAAAAAAAATTACGCTTACATTTTTTTTTCACTTCCTGGATACTACATATACTATTGATCACCTCAACGGCGACAGCCAGACTGACAGACTGCACCAACTCCAGTTATATCCCAATACGAGACGGAGACGCTATCATTTGGCAGGACGTCGACTATCTTCGACACACAACAGACCTGACCATGTACGCAAAAATTGTGAAGGAAACGGAAAACATGACGAAACTATTCCCGCAGTCGCACATGCGGAAAATTATAGAAATTGACACAAAACATTTGGACACACTCCTTGCTACTATCAACGTGCACCACACACGCGCGAAGCATAAACTTTCTAAGAACAGCACTGATGGTGGTTGCTGGAACGTCAGACTTCGACGATTTCCAACAGTTAAAGACGGGGTAATCGCAACTCTTCGAGAACAACAACAGACAAAGACTTATTAATACTAAAATACAGGACCAAATCAACCAGTTAACTAATATAGTAAATAAAATAGTGGCTATTGATAAAAATAGGCATGTGGTGGTTGTATTATTGGAGGTGTTTTTCCACCACTATTGTTGCTGCGCTCATGTGCCACATGAGACGCAGACGGTTCAAAATTATGAATCACAAAAGACCACGCAGTCAGCTGGTGTTTATTACGAAATCAAAGACCGATTATGTCTGGTAAATTTCTTAGTAAAATATGTACACTTTATTTAATTTTGGGTCTTAACACAAGACACTAGGAAAAAATGTTAAAGCTCCTTTTCTTAATTTTTGATCAACACGTGGAAAAGTAAGAATATGTTTTTTTAGGGTTTCCAATCCTCTTTTTAAAATTAACACTAAAAAATACCTAAGACTATGGTTGCCACAGGCAAATCGACACCGCACATGTCTATGAAATCCTGCTAACCAGAAAAAGAATGGTGGTCTTCGAAATAGAAAATCTAATTTTGTCCATAACTCTGGCAAAAATAAATGTAAGAAACCCAACAATTCTTGATGACAATGATTTTAAAAATATTATTAATGAGTAAATCACTAGTATAAGTATTACCGAATTAATGGAAGTAGCTACTGTTACGATTTTACAGAATAATGAATTCATACATTTTATAATCAAATATCCTAGTCCTTAGATAGTTTGTAAGTTAGTATCCTCCCGGTCTCTCATAATGGAACAATAATCAACTTCGGCAATGACGACACTGTGGCAGACAAATATTTATCTGCTCTAGCATCATTGCTTTCTCTGCAACCGTTTATCTAACCGTAAGATTAAGGCGAACTCTTAAGAACAGACACCGGCGAGAAGAACTAAATACAGTCCTCTCAAACCTGAGGAAGTTCTGGGGTGACTTTCAGTCTAAGGAGGGAAGAGGTAACACAGGCAGCATACAACTAACGCAATCTGGTGAATCAGCGGAATATGCAAACTGCCGCTAAGAGCAACGTAAGTTAGAGTCAAAGATAACGAACTCTGCACGAGCTGCAAGATCAGCAAAGTTACGGATGGCGTGATTTGGGACCGTCGGGTTAAGCTTAGCTCTAAGCTTTTGTAACAAGCTATTTAATATTTCTTGCTTTTTATAAAATATTGCCTCTGCTTCTTCATTATTACGGGCATATAAATTCTCAACGCTGCTTCTTCACGATTTGGATGTGTGCATGAAAAGTCAAAGACAATTAGAATATTTTGCACTAATCAAGCATTATTTGTGAAAATGATTGTGTGCAAAATACATTTATTAAAATATGGTGCAATTATTCAGACCATAATGAACAAAAGTTGGGAAGGCGTTCAACTGAACTGCAGTCTAATCGAAACATCAGTTCGTTTGGCTTGCAGAGGAGTGCTAAAAACACTTCAATAAGGAAATTGCAGGCTGACTACACAAAGTATGAATAGTTGCTGGAAGATTAATTTTGGTTTTTTACTATTAGCTTTTTGTAGCAATACGAATGAATATAGGAATTAAAAAATTTTAACATAAATTCTATTTGATATGCATAGCGACCAACTACTTGACTTACATATGTTCAGCCAAAAAGTTAGAAAGCCTTGCATCGCAGTTAGAAACGCACATCGGCGCAAAACCTAAGCGCATTGCGCATGCACACTCTTTGCGCAGTGCCCAAGTACCTTCAGAAATTGTTATATGGACCCGTTTTCCCACATATTGTCCTTGCTAAATACAAAGCTTCAAACAATAACAGTAATATACCATCCCAACTATATTAAATAAATAAATTCATAACACAACGCATAATTTGCGTGTAATATTTTCATTGAATTTTAATATCCTACCAGGCGATTATAATTGCAAAAAAGCAGAACGAAAATCATTAGCACAATAGCGGGGTCCAATCGCATTTGGGCAAGGGGGACAAATATATGCGGGGAAGGAACGGTTAATTGTTAAGGAATAGGACACTGCCGAAAACAAACGACTACTGTAAGCAGTATGAGCGTAAGCAAGACATTTGAATGAGGAAAAGGGACAAAAAGAGAATAAGCTAAGCGAAGTCAGACAAGACGCTCAGTTTTCGCTTCGTCTTTTACCTTGCCTGGCCGCATCTAATTCTAAAACTTAACAGCGTTCGTAACATTCCTCTGGTGAAATATCAATTTATAAGTTGTCTCTGGTTTAGACATAAAACTATGTCAAAATATTTAACAAATCAAGTTAAAAGGAAATAATAAAAATCCAAGAAATTCTTTAAAAATGCAAAAGGAGAGGAGTCGGTAATTGGTGACTTCTTTTAGAAGAAATTTTGTAAAATTCTGCTAGCGAAACTTGGTAAATTTTTTTTTTTATTCAAACAGTACGTTATTTTTTGAATCTCATGCTTAGGTCTAACAATAATTCTGCAATTCTTAAATACTAATAGTAGTTAACCTAACACAGATGTAGACTAAACTGGTTTGAAGGGCCTCAAGGTAAACACTGGGCTGGGCGATCGTAGCGTTTTAGGCGTGTGGTCACGCTTGTTCTGGTTAATGATAGAGCTAATGGATTTTTTTGGTGTATTAATTTTGAAACGTATATCTTTTGTGTCTCAGATGTGACAGTTTTGATGAGTGGCATGTTTAGGTCACGGTGAACATTCGCGTTTCGGATATACCAAGGTGCACCGGTGACGGTTTTAAGTATCTTCGACTGGGCTCGCTGGATGATCTCTATATTGATAAAACATGCATGCTCTACAGTTGAGATCTGTATGTCCATATAGGTTTAAATATGGAGTTGTACAGGAGCACACTATAATCTAGAAAAGCAAGCTGCGGTGGTTGATAAGCTAGTGCATACTGAAGACTTTAAGCTTGAGTTGTGTTTTCTTGCTTTCAATAATGTTCACCATGTAATACGAGGAATGTTTCAAAAATAAGGTTACCTACACTGTAACTTAGCAACTCAAGTTGCTAGGCAAAATCTGGCAACTGTGCGCTGGTTTGCCAGATTCTAGATCCCGGCAACAATCGCTTCTCTGCGACGCTTAGTTGCGTCCTGACAGCCGTCCGAGATGGAAGTCGTTCTCGCTGTCACCGCCAGGTGTGAAATCCGCGCAGTAATTCATTTTTTGCACGCTAAAAAGTTGCAACCTGTAGAAATTCATCGCCAATTGCAAGAGGAAAAAAATTAAAAAAAATGGTGCCTATGTTGAAAAATAAATTAAAGAACAAGCTTTCCAAAGGGGTAATTGTTTTTTCAAACAAAAAATTTCTTACCCCTGTAAAAATTGTGGGCACCTTATTTTTGAAATAACGCTCCTACGTCTATCGATATAGACACCAATGTATATCACTTCGTTGGATTGGGGAATAATTATGTTATTAAGCCTGATTTCCGGGCACGTATCTCGATTAATAGTGAAGGTTACATGTTTGTGTGCATTCTGTGGCAGCAACTGTTGAATTTTGTATATAAGGGCTTCGCGCCATACTCGGTCGAAAGCTTGGGTGACATCAAGGAATACGCCTGAGCAGTATTATCTGCGCTCGTATGCGGTCCTTTTGTTATACGGTTTACTCGCTCAAGCCAAACTAATGGTTTGCTATTGCACTGAAAAGTTGATTCAGGAACTGGAGAGCAAAGCTCGGAAGTTCTATATTCATTTTTGGAGAGATAAGATTTTTTTTTAAAATATTAATTTGGTTATGATGAACTTTTTCAATTCTCTTAGCTGAATGCTTATTGGTCAGATCGAAGGATTTTGTAGCAAGCTTTCCTCGTGGTTGAGAGCTTGCCTCTAAGTTACTTTTGGCTCAAACGAAGTATAGCGTGGATGCGCCTCGTTTACAGTTAGCCTATGATAAAACAGGATCTGCAGTTTTGTGTAGAGTTTGTCTTGTCAGCCATAGAACTTGGCTTTTTCTACTTTGAACATGGGCTACGGGATTTTATCTTTATTTAGCATGATTATTGCTCGCTTTTCATCAAAGCCCTTGTCTATGAGAGCTGGCTTTACCTCTTCTACAGCTCTACAGCTGATCCCCAATGCCCTTAGTAACGACTGACAATCCTTTGCAATCTTTTAGTTGATAGGTGTAGTAGTTCGTAGTGGTAGGGTAGTTTTTTCAATGTACATTTGAAGTTTTATTTCTTGTATATTGGCTTTACGTAGTGGAACAATATGAAAGTTATTTACCCCAATAAGTTGCAGAATTTTTGTTAAGAATAACTGTGAGCACTGTTCACGTATCTTTATTGGATTTAAGATTTTACTTGAGTATAGGGTTATACTTTTAAAGAAAGGAGACGAGTTCTCCATCTGGCTAGAGCTGGGCACGTGCAGTTGTTGGATGGTTTCCAAATACTCTTCATTTCTGCAGTTATGACAGAAATAGTTTATTAAAACTCGTAGTCTTGTTGCGTTAGTCCCTATTAGACAGGAATTCGCACCGAGAAGATTAGAGACGACGGAAGGTAATCAATGACATTAGAAATGTTAATGTAGGAGTTCATGTTTGCATGCCCATTAGAACTCACTTTCTACTGTAAGCTTGTTTGTATTTGCAGAAAAGATCGAGAGGTGATAGGTGTAGTATGATATTTAACGCCAACGTAGGCGTGGTTCTCATAACACAAATTTTAACTATTTATTTCTGCCGATCTTTGAACCGTACCGAGATTTTCGCAAAAGGTTTTCTTCTGCAACACAGTTCACCAAACGACATTGCCATACAGGAGAATGGATCTTACAACTGATGTATAGAGCTAATATGGAATTCTAGGTTTAATTCCCCAGGTTTTGCCTATCGCTCTCTTTTGCAGAAGTAAAGAGCCACGCTAGCCTTCCTGGAAATAAGAAGCATATTTGATATTTTTGGCGACAACACAAACAATTTAATTAAAATTTAATTGTATTGAGAATAATTTTTTTTATCTTATCTTTGTTTTGTTTCTTTTTGTTTTTATTTGTTGCTATCTCAAGCTATACGCGTTTGCTGATAGACTTGTATGCTTATAGTGCTTTCGCAATAAGAAGTGAGTTGCGATCCGAGAAAGCATACGTCTGCTGCCCTCGGCTGCAAAAGTGCATTGTATGGATGCGTAGTGGGATCAGATGCCTGCAGGGTTTCAAGTCTGTCGAATTTGATTTGGAATCGTGGGTTCGATTCTAAAGGTTGTTAGTCTTCGTTAATTTTTTGCTTTTTTATATAATTACTAGCTGAACCGTCTAGATGACGATGCAATCCAAAATATCGCTTAATTTTTATTATAATAATTAGTAGACCCGGAGAACTTCGTGTCGCATAAAAATCAATAAATGTTTTAGTTTTTTATTAAGATAATATGATTACTTTAAATTATTTAAGTTCATTAAATAAAAAATAATATTTGAATGTATATTGATTAAATTGATGAAACAAATTTACGTGGCACGAAAGAAGTTTTCTGTTAAACTATTTGCTGGATGGGTAGCACCTTGTAAGCAATAATAATATGGTGTACAGGACAATGTCGATAGTAGAATATCATAAAATAGTACCTTTTTCACAGATATGTGAGTTAAATATGTTACAGGTTTTACTGTTCATTTCGCTCACATTCAATTTTGTGACCAATAACGAAGGCTCATATCATCCATACATGTTTAATATGTATAATTTATATGAAGTAGGAAAGAAACAAAGAAATTAAAATTAGAGAAATCATTAGTAATAATTATATTCGTCACTCATGCACACTATGTGTGTATATAAAATCTCTCTGTTGTTGTTGTGAGTTTTTTAATGTTTACACTAGTGCTGGAGAAATAATGATGTATACCAACATATTTACCAACATTGATGTTTCTATACTTTCGGGGAAAAAACATCGATGTATCGATTATCGACGTTTCCTAACAATTTTTTTTAAGTTTATATTAATGCTTATAATTTATTAGAAACATTGCAGTTTGTCCATTTATCCATGTTCTGTCCTGCGTTATTCTTTAAGAAATACGGACCGATGATTCCACTACCCCGTAAACACACACCAAACAGTGCATTTCTGTGGATGTAATGGTAGTTTGAGAGTCTCTTCAGGTTATTCCTCAGTCCAAATGTGGCAATTCTGTTTATTGAGACATTTTACTTTTTTTCTTTGGTAGAAGCAAAAAAAAAAAACTTTACATTGTCAATGAATAGCAAAAGCTTTGAACAAATTCTCTTAGGTGGCAAAACTAAATTAAATTGTTTCCTTACAAAAAGAAGAAAAATGCCGCCCTTAGGAGGCACTTAAGTCAAAAATTCAGTTAACCTCTATGCAACTAATGTAAAATATTTCATACGAAATTGGACTTTACTGCCGAGGCAGGTAAGCAAATTCTACTGTATAAAAGCTGCTTATTAGCAACTCTGAAAAATCTACCAATGCTGCGAAACCAGTTTTCCTGGGTGTAGATTATCTAAACAAATTCAGAATAGCAATGGTTGCCCAACACTCTCTCATAATAGCGCTACTATGCATGTTATTAATAACATTATAATTTATGAAAAGATGAAATCAGCCATCAGTACATGTAAACCATTTAAATTATTGGGGCTGGTTGACATACATCCGGCTTTTCTTATAAACGATACAGACACCATAAAAAAAACACTGGTCATGCTCTTTAGGAAAAGCATTCAACTAAGCTCAATTCCGAGAGGTTTCCTTCTTTCCTAAAGGAGGAACAAAATATCTTAAATTAGTCACATCTTAAAGGCCAATTAATCTATCAACACTTCTTTTAAAGACCGTTGAGAAGATTTTGGACCTATATACCAGAAATACACAAATGCCAACTTAACCATTACACAATCTACAATTTGCATATCAAAAAGGCAAATCAACCTTAATTGCAACGCACAAACTTGTAGAGCATATTAAAAAAGCACGAGATTCAGCACTGTGCCCTTTCATAGACATAGAAGGCGTCTTTGATAACGCTAGCCGTAAGGACAATGACAAATGACATTGACTCTAGAGCGTCTGGAAGTTAACAATATACTAATAGGATGGATAGAGAATGCTCTAAGAAAACGTTAAATATACGCTAGCCTTGGTAGCATCTCTCTTAGCATTAACACAATAAAGGGATGCTCGGAGGGAGGAGTCCTTTCACCGCTGTTCTGGTCAATACTATCAGAGACATCTTATATATATGTAGATAGGTCACCAGAGCTCTGTTAAGACCACTATTAAGTTTTAGAATTAGGTGCCGCTGGGCATGATAAAAGACAAAGACCGAATTTAATGAGAGACTGAAATCCGAGCGACTCTGCTTTGCTAGTTTTTGAAGTAAAACTTTTTTAGCGAGGTGTAAGTCCAAAAAAAAGGTAACAGATATCAAAGGCATGATGCTTGAGAGACGAAGTGGGGAGACGCACAAAACAATGCGCATTATCTTACGCGTGGTAGTCTGCAGGGTAGAGAATTATTGCTACGCATGAGTAAGAGAGAGATAAAAAATGCTTTACCAATTGTACTGATTGATGAGCGAGTATAAAATTTACTCATCTATGAAAAACGAAGCAAACTAACGAGAGAGTAGATTTCGCTCAGACAACAATTCATGTGGCTCACGTATATACACATATTGCTTTGTAATACTCAAAGATCGTTGTCATGCTAAGCTGCTGCTAATAGGGGCGGAAATATTAAAATATTCCGAGACAGATTTTAAATGAATGTTGTTGTTGTTGTTGTGCAGATTGTGGCAGTACGCCAGTAATATGAGTGATTTCTTTCATTTTTATTGTAATACTGTGCACCGGTGTCAATAGAGTGCAATAGTGAATTGCTTTGTTTCTTTCTTACTTCATATACATTATACATAGTAACTTCGTCATTTACCATACATTTGAATTTTAGCGAAATGAACAGTAAAGCCTGTAACATATTTACCTCACATATGTACATAGTAACTAAAACTTCATTCCTAAAATTTTGAGCAGCAGTTTCACTTCAATAGTGTGCTTGTATGGGTGAGGCACTTTATTTTTTTTTTTCTTTTTTCTCATTCAGATGTGCTGCTTACGCTCATACTGCATATGGCAGTCGTTTGTGTTGTCGGTCAGTGTCTTATTCGTCTGCAATTGGCATTTCGCTACGCATGTATTTGTCCCCCTTGCCTAAAAAATGCGATTGCATTTCATTTGTTTTTTCCCTTTTGCACGTCACAATATGCTACTTGGACTAATATGACATAAGACAATCGTTTTTTACTGTTTTTTTTGAGTGCGCTTGAGTTACTTCTTGCATGTGTTTTGTTCCCCTCGCTTAAATGGGCTAATCATTTTCATTGCTTGCTGATTCTGCTTTTTGCAATTATCAGCACATGATGCGATATTAAAATTCAATGAAAATATTAGACCCAAATTATGCGTTGTTATGAATTTTTTCATTGAATATAGATTTGTTGGGATGAAGCTTTGTATTTAGCAAGGGCAATATGGGGGAATGCAGAGCCATTTTTTTAAACAAGTTTTTTAACTTTTTGGCTGAACATATGTAAGTTAAGTAGTTGGACGCTATTCATATCAAATGGAAATTATGTTAAAATCCTTAAATTGCCATATTCATTCATTCACATTGCTCTATATCATACAAGAAGACGACACATTTGAAGCGAATAGTAAAAGACCAAAATTAATCTTCCAACAAATATTTACGTTTTGCATAGTCAGCCTTTTCCTTATTGAAGTGATTCTTTCACTCCTCTACTAGCCAAACGAACAGGTATTTCGATTCAATTGCAGTTTAGTTGAATGCTTGCCCAACTTTTGTTCCATATGAACTGAATAATTGCACCATATTTTAGTAAATGTAATTTGCATGACTAGTGCAAAATATTCTAATTGGCTTTGACTTTTTATACACTGTACCAAAAAATGGTAAAAAGGGTATATTAAAGTTGTGCAAATGTATGTAACGGGCAGAAGGAGGCGTGGCAGACCCCACAAACTATATATATTCTTGATCAGCGTCGAAAGGCGAGTCGATCTAGCTATGTCCGTCTGTCCGTCCGTCTGTCTGTCTGTATGAACAACCACCAAATTTGACACGAAGACTCGCCCAATTCATAGGCATAACCAGTTTATTTTTTTTCGATATTCGACCTATAACATATAGCTGCCATAGGAACGATCGGCCGAAAACCCACATTTAGTAACAAAATCTTTTTGTTTTTCAAGATATCGTTACCAACTTTTGGTTTTAATAGTTTTAGTTCATTTCCAATTACATATCTTAATATTATATATATTGGTTTACTATATCATATAGCTGTCATAGGAACGATCGGCCGAAAAACAACATTTACTGAGAAAAACTTTTTTGTTTATTAAGATATCGTTACCAAACTTTGGATTTAATGATTCTAGATAATTCCTAATTATATTTCCGAATATGATAAATATCGGTGTACTATAACATATAGATGCCGAAAAATAGCTTTTACAAAAAAAAATTTTTTTTTCTTCAGATATCCCTACATATACAAATATTTAAGCAACAAAAAAATATATTCAGTTTCGGCTTCGGTACAGGGTTTTCTATAGTCGGTTAGGCCCGACTATAGCCCTGCCTTTCTAGTTTTCATTAATACAGTCAAAGTGTTCAGGAGCAGCTTTGAGAATTTAAATGCCCTTAACAATTAAAACCCTTAAAATCATGACAAATTCGCTTATTAGTGTGACTATACACATACTGCAGGTGTTGCTCTCCAAATTCGTACACAAATTCAATTTGACTACCATTTTGTACCAGGGAACATGGAAAGCAGTATGAAATGCCTATAACAATGAACAATGAAGAAGCAGCTGCAGCACAAAGCAAAAAATATATTTTGTAGACGTAGAAATAGTCAAAACTTTAAAATCATGGCAAATTCTTTTCTGCACGCACACACAAACTCATAAATTTTATGCGGTACCGTCGATCAGCGACTTTTCATACCAGGCACTCATAAAATGTAGCAAGCAAAAGAATTGTCTGCAGCAAGAAATTTGCGCACTCGACTATTTCAACGACAACGAAATTCTTGAAATGTGAAAAAAATGGCAATCGCTACCAAACATTCTTAAATAAGAAACAATCACCAGAGACAACGAAAAAGAAAAAAGTCCAACAACAAATATATGCATTCGACTAAGCCATTCAAACTAAACAAAAATCAAAAGTCAAGAGTAACAAAGCAAAAAGCACTTCGAAGCACTTCGGCATACTTAACAGAATCCTGGGCGGGGATTTTACCGCCCAGGAACAAAAATTTTAACTTGTATGATCTCTATATCATTAACAGTCTCTGTGATACTAGTAAATGATTTGCTTAATAGTAACGGCCTTGCGGGAATTGGCGATGCAAATGGCATAACAATTGTAATAAAAGGTAAACTGGATAAAATAATCATAGAAAAAATGCTAAACGCACTTAATATAGCTTGAAACTGATGTGTTGAAGCAGAATTAACAAAAAATCCAAGTAAGACTACAATTATTAATTTACACGACTACATAAAGTTATATTACCAACCCCATTCATTAGCCATTGATGATACACACAGATAATAATGAAGGAATAAGCATTAATCCTTCGCTTCATTTACAACTTTAAAAAGCGTAATCACACGGGACACCTGGAAATTCTGAATTGAAAAAGCACTGCTCAAGGGAGATGAACAAAAATGTTTCACAGACGGCTTCAAAACAAGACATGGTGTATACGAAGAGATAAATGGAGGTTACACATCCCGATCTGCAAAGAGGCCTCAATTTTTAATGCAGAACTTTATGCCATTTACATAACAGCGCTTAAATAAAATTTAAAAATCTGATAACCAAGCGTTACTTATGGCGTTCAACAGCTACACATACAAAAACAAGTCCACACACAAAAACCATAAAAACCTCGACGTAGTAGGCAAACAACAGGGTTACCCTATGCTGGCTACCTGGACACAGAGGTCTGAAAGCTTTTTGTTTCTGTAATGTAATTTTATATTATTTAATTATTTTTGAGTTGCGTTTGCCTATACAAAAAGTTGTAGTACAGTCGAATGGCCGAGAAATCGAAAACTCAAATAATTCGTAACAAGCTGCTGGTCCCTTGGAAAAACTTTTTAAATTCGTAAAACTACCATACATATTGGTCCCATCTTTTTTTAATTATTTATAATTTATTTTCAATTCAATGATCACAAAACCTCTTAAAAATCATAATTTATTTTTAAAACCTTTTCTAAATTGTAACGCAAACTGTTAAAAAAAAAAAATCGTTTTCTGATTAACTACCGTTAACTTTTGAAGACAATTTTGTCGCCTTCATGTTACCTCATTGTGAAAATCAACTGAAATGTGTAAGATCCTTTATTTCGAGTGTTTCTTTTTGAAACCTCTTTAAGCTTTTCACGTGTGCCTGGCATTGTGTATATACACACACTAATAAAGGAATTTGTTATGATTTCAGAAGTTACAATTGTCAAGTTATTTAATATTGTTTATAAAATATTGCCTCTGATTCTTCATTGTTACGGGAATATAAATTCTCAAAGCTGCTTCTTAGCACTCTGACTGTGTGAATGAAAAAAGTCAAAGCTAATAAGAATATTTTTCTCTAATCATGAATTTATTATGAAAATGACTATGTGCAAAATACGTTTATTAAAATAAAGTGCAATTATTTAGTGATATGTAACAAAAGTTTCTGTACTGGCGATCAATCGAAACACCTGTTCGTTCAGATTGTAGTAGAGTGCTGAACAAATTTCATGATGGCAATTTCAGCCGACTACACAAAGTATGAATAGTTGATGTGAATTCAATATGAATTATTGAATATAGTAATTTCAGGAAGTTTAACAAATAAAATATTTTATATAACTATCGAAAATGTCTTCGATAATTTAGCATTCATTGATGAAATATCAAAAATCCACCCTAAAATAAATAAAGTTTCATACTTAGCATTAGTGCGAGCAGCTCATGTGTAGGCAGAAAAGAGACGGAAAAAGAAGCAATATGAACACAAACCATATGAAAATTGAACACACAAAGTATAAAAACTAAAATCAAAATAAAGACAAGAAGTATAAGTGTGAGCAGCACATATGTAGGTAGGAATGGGAAAAGAATAACAGAAAGAGTAAATTAGAACAGATTTCAACATTTTGCTCTCGAAAGTTAAGTTTGTCCTCAAGTAAACGCTGCCCGCCGCTGCTTGACTTTGTCATTGAAACTTGAACTATCTCTATATTATCTGGTACGATATTGCTATTGTTGGGTTGCAGCCTTTCTTTGTCGGTTGGTGATATAATGGATACATCTGATTCGTTTGCAATACGAAATTGTTTTTTTTTGGCTTACTATCATATACGATTAGACTAGGCTATTGTTTATTAGTACCGTATCTGCCGTCTTGAGATACGACCGACCTAGTTTTTTTGATTTACCCAAAAGTTTGTACCATTCGCAACACTTTTTGCTTCGTTTTTAAATTTTAGATGATACCAGCATTCGTCATACGTTTTTTGAACCATTGTTGCGCGATCGCAAATGTGAGCGGTGGCGGAATACGTATGATATTTGCTTCTACATCCAAATATTTCTGGTCTACGCCTACCACCACAATGTCAAATTTCGATTGATTTTCAGTTAACTTATTATTTCGGAACTGAGCCTCGATCTAGTCATATCAGAGATCAACTTTGGCTGCATGAAATGTCGGTAATTTGGTTACCACTCTACAGGATTTGAATGTATCGGCTACTGATGTAGGAATACTAAGTTCGGATTTTTTTTATCGTCTGTTGATTAGGTTTGCTTACAACTCAAATTTATTTTTTGTAGAATTTTTAAAATTCTTCCGTAGGCCGAATCTGTGTTTCGAACGGCATCGTCCATGTTGATAAGATTTTTGTTCATGACCATTATTATTTTGGCCGGGGAATGTCTTACAGTTACATTAGGAAAACTAGCGCGGGGAGTAACTAAATGATCTTTCATTAAGGACTTGACAACTTCTTTTTTAAATAAAACGCAAACTACTTGAGATATATAAAAAATTGTATTGGCTTGAAGTACTCTCAAAACATTAATGAATGGAATTCGATTGCGTTGATATGTATACCACGGGAACGATTCCAGAGGTCAATACGTTGAACCCAATTTTTCTTTGTTCTTCTATTTTTCTATTTCTCGTTCAATATTAGCTCTGAGCTCCTCTAACGTCACCGGCTTTTTGAAATAGACCAATGATTTAATGTAGCCCCATAAAAAAGAGGCGTTAAATCACACGATCTCGGCGGCCAATTGAATGGTCCGTTTCTCGAGATAATACGTTCACCGAACAAGATATCATTAACTCAATTGTTGCACCCGTAGGTACCGCCACGGCTTGTGGCACCGTCTTGTTGGAACCACAGTTATACACTGATGTCCAATTCATGCAATTGCTAAAAGAAATAACGCATAATTCACCATAATATGGTCTGGGAGAGGCCCAATTCTCGAGAACACTATGAAATTGACTGATTTGGCTCGTTTGCGACGGACGCCTCTACGGCAGCAATATTCTCCACACTTCGGGCAAAACTTACAAGTGTATTTTGGTGCAGTCACAACGAAGTCACAGTGGTGAAAAAGTCATAATGTCCTATTTTGTAGCGATATGTATTTTTGTCACCAAAAAAAAGCTCTTTTTCGTCACCATTCTTGTAACGAACGAAAAAGCAGATAACAAGCAGGTCACAAGTAAGGTTTTTGACTTTGAACGCGAAATTAAGCAAAGAAAATGATAATTTTAAAGAAATGAAAATATAAGTCAAACAGAAAACAAAAATAAAAAATACTGCAGGTGTTATTTAAAAAAAATAAAAATTTTTTTTTTTTATTTAGTACACATTTCTTTTAAAGCGTTTGCTAAGGCGGTGGTAAGATGGTTGACAGCATTTGGACCTCGGACTTGAGCCTTCTGTTGCTGAACTAGTGTATGCCCGAGAACGCAAAGAATTTTTTCAATATAAACGGTTCTGAAATACACAACTTTTATTTAAATGCGAGAACCTAAACATATTTTAATAACTTACCTCTTCCTATTTCGTCGCTGACCGTGTTGGGCCCTTCAGGCCAATGAAATCTTGAGCCAATTGCTCCCAAAGATTTTGAATAACCCGTGGTGCCTGCGGGTAGTTTTTTTCGGTTTGCAGCTCCGAATGTTGCTTGCAAAACGCCACAAAGTAGTGCAGCTGTTTGTGTGTTGTACCCTCAAATTTATTTCGCCTAGAAAAAAGAAGATAAGCATTAGTAAGTCCTATAAATTATAAATAAAGTTGAAATACTTAGAAGAAATACTGAAGAAGAATTTGTTAGTCACTTTGATGGTTACAGTCATTTAACACTCAAAAGACCATTTTTGTAACACTTAAACTCTCATGCTGTGACGGCTTGTGTGAAAATATCATTCGGTACAAGTTTTGTAACTGTCACAAATTTGTAGCTTTTTTGAGCCTGCACCAAAATAGACCCGTTAGTCTCACTGGCACGGCAACAAGAAGCAGCGAATATTCTGACTAAAATTTTTTCCCTACACTATGAATTGCTTGTTTACTAGAACAGCCAAAAATTTGTGTTAATGCTCTTAAAGTTGCGAAATTTTAATTATTTCTAAACCTTGTTCTTTCGAGTACTTACCCATTTTGAAAATGTTGACTTCATTGAATATTCTGATATGCACAGATCGGTAATCGGTTCAAGTGATCATTCACACTGAAAGTTTGAAGTTGTCAAGTCGCTTATGAAAGACCATTTACGAAAATATCAGGCCTTACTCAAGTGGCGAAAACATAATTCGCGTAATCAACCGTCCTATCTGATCGTTTAAATTTAATAAAAAGCCGATTTTTTTATTTTTAAGCGAGCTAAATCGCAGGAAAACCACGGTGGGCTATCAAACTCTTGAATAACTCTCAGTTTCGGTATAGATTTATTGAAATGTTTATATAAAGTCGTATTATTATTGCCCCACTATTTTCAGCCAACCAGTATTTTCAGCAATTGACGATATTTCATACTAAGTTTTAAGCAGAGTATTCTAAGCTCAAGATGAAGCGGAATGGGTCGACGGCAATGGTTTTCTTATACCCTGTACCAAACTATGGTTAAGGGTATATTAAAGTTGTGCAAATGTATGTAACGGGCAGAAGTAGGCGTGGCAGACCCCGCAAAGTATATATATTCTTGATCAGCATCGAATGGCGAGTCTATCTAGCCATGTCCGTCTGTCTGTATGAACAAACGGATTTTGGAAACGGTAACACCTAAAACCAGAAAATTTGGCACGAAGACTCGCCCAATCCATAGGCATAACACGTTTAGTTTTTTTTTTTTGATATTCGACCTATAACACATAGCTGCCATAGGAACGATCGGCCGAAAACCCACATTTAGTAACCAAAACCCTTTTGTTTTTCAAGGTATCGCTACCAAATTTGGGACTTAACAGTCTTAGCTTATGTTCAATTCAATATATCAATCGGTCTACTATATCATATAGCTGCCATAGGAACGATCGGCCGAAAAACAACATTTACTGAGAAAAACTTTTTTGTTTATTAAGATATGGTTACCGAATTTTGGATTTAATTATTTTAAGTAATATCCAATCATATTCCCGAATATGATAAATATCGATTTACTATATCACATAGCTGCCATAGGAACGATTGGCCGAAAAACCACATTTACTGAGAAAAACTTTTTTGTTTATTAGGATAACGTTACCAAATTTTGGATTAAGTAATTTTCGATAATATCCAATCATTTATCTGAATATGATAAATATCGGATTACTATAACATATAGTTGCCATAGGAACGTTCGGCCAAAAAATGCCTTTTACTAAAAAAAAAAAAATTTTTTTTCTTGAGATATCTTTCCTCCCTGTCTTTTTATTTTTTTTTTAAATACATGACGGTCAGCTTAACGATTTTCTTTAATTTTATCAACATTTTAGACAGAACTGACGAAACAAAAATTGCGCATGATTGGCTGTTACAGTATCAGTACCATAAAAACTATTCTCATTTTCAGCCGCCTGACTTACATTTTCGCCTTTATCGAAGAAAAACTGTAAAATGTAGCGTATTTTCTCTTTGGTTTTGGGTTCATTTTTGACATGTGCGCAAACGAAACTAAAAAAAACAAATGCAAAACTGTTAAAGAAGTTTTTTTTAGAACTAACTGTCATCAGAGAATACAGAGATATGAGAAGACGCATCTGAGTGCTAATACTTTTTCTACGTGGGTAGAATAATCAGTACCCAGCCTTCTATCGGCAGCTTATATTTGGTATACTGTTCTAAATATGTGGTATACTGTTCTAATTTGAATTTCAAGAGACTTTTTAATTTTTCTTGCTTTTTATGAAATATTGGCTCTTCTTCTTCATTGTTACATTTAAATACTCAAAGCTGCTTCTTAGCACTTTGACTGTATGAATGAAAAAAGTCAAAGCCAATTAGAATATTTTGCGATAATCATGCATAATTTGTGAAAATAACTGTGTTCATGCGGAATTTAAATTTAACATGCATTTAATTGAACTGGCGATCAATCGAAACACCAGTTCGTTCAGATTGTAGTGAAGTGCTGAACAAATTGCATGAAGACAATTTCAGCCGACTAAGCAAAGTATGAATAGTTGATGGACGATTTATTTTGGTCTTTCACTATTCAATATGAATTAATGAATATGACGAGGAACACCTCAAACACTGAAAAATTACTTTCAAACGACTGAAGTTACATGGCTTGAAAATCCATTTTTCCAAATGGGAGTTCGGCAAAGAAGAAATCAATTGTTAAAGTCGATTTATATTTTAAAAAAGTGGACATTCCGAAGTTTTTAAAGGATCTTAAATCTTCCATTCAATCATACAACTTTTCACGAAAATGCATTCCCAACTCCGTAGAATCTAAGGCATCCTACAAAAATTAATAAAAGGGAATAATACAAGTGACAAGACACCTATATTGTGGACCAAAGAAGCACTAAAAGCTTTAAAAATTGCAACGAAGAAATACAAAATTAATATATGTTAGCACATCCAAACAGCTTAGCAAAATTTCACTTAGTAACAGATTCTTCAAATTACCGAGATGGAGCTGTATTGAATCAATTTTCAAATAATAAAATATAGCCTCGTGGAGTTTTTTTCAAAGGTCTCACTGAAACACAAAAAAAAAACATGTAGTACCTATGGACTAGAATTTCTCGTTATATATCAGGTTGTATGAAATTTCAGATCACAATTAAAAAGTTTCAGTATGTTCACCGAACGCAAACCATTGACGTCCATGCCTAGAAGAAAATTTGAACAATACTCACCTCATCAATTAAGACATATAGATTTCATAGGATAATTTATGATCAGCATTAAACATATTCCAGATGACAACAACAAAATCGTTGACCTTTTGTCGAGAATCGAAAGTTCAGAAAATGCTGTCGTCTATGCAATCGGTTATAATCAGTTAAGTAAAGAAAAGTAAAAAACACAAGCTTACAGATTTGTGACGTAGCATATGAGACATACCGTCCTTATATACCAAACACATTGCGTAAGCAATATTTTGACTTAATACACAACGTCAACAGCCAAAAAGGTTTCATACAGATCCGTATTGTCTAGTATTAAAAGAGATTGTAACGATTGAGCTAGAGCGTGCATGGAGTGTCAAAAAGCCAAAACCCATTGACCAAGTTTCTTATTCCTCGGCAACGATTCTGTCTTGGTTTGGGATACCATAAATAATAACTATGGACAGAGGATCCGAAGCAAGAATTGTGCATTGGTGATAAGCCAGACTCACGGGGGTGGTGTGGGGAGTTTAGCCACAAAGAGATTGAACGGAAATGCCGACTACAACCTTCCCTGGGGTATCTCATGTTTAACTGTTCTTGGTTTGGACAACGTCTTTCAAAGTCGACAAAGGATGTTCGGTCCAGCAAGTAACTGCATAGTGAACTCTCGTGCAAGGCTGTGGTTGTACCGTGTTTCTTCCGGAAACCGTGCTGTTCTGACGCCAGGCGTATATGTTGCGAAAACTCTATCATCACAAGTAACTCATTGATTTTGACCACTGATGATAAGAGGGAAATCGGCCGGTATGACCCAGATCAGCAGGCTTACCCGGTTTCAGCAGCGGTATGACCCGACTCGATCTCCACTGATTGGGTATCATGCGTGATCGGATTGAGATGTTCAGGATATCGGACAGAGCCCAGAGCTCTCAAGGTTTTTGATCATTAGCATAGATATGCCGTCAGGTCCCACAGCCTTGGAAGGTTTGGCGCTTTTTATGATTTTTCTCATGACCTCGATAAAAACA